>CAUZXS010002634.1:0-10000 GCA_963585895.1 Sepioteuthis lessoniana
CTCGGCATTCTTCGTAGACGGTCACTTTCCGGGAATTTCGAACTAAAAGTGGATCTAGATTGTTTACATGCTGCTATCCATGCTTAGATTGATTGATTTTGGAAAACCCTTATTTGACCCACAGACGGGACCCTCACAGACAATTCCACTCCGGGATAAAGTGGACCTGGAAATAATGATAATGAAAAAGGACTCCACACTCTTCAGAACTCCAGACTTTGAGACTGATTCGGTGTAGTTTAGAGTCATACTCAGATCACCCCCTTTTAGGGTTGGGGATCTTGCCCCTATTTAGGGTTTACAGTCAGCGTATTCTAAGCTCCGTCGAAGGGTGGTTATGATATGATAGAAATCATACCCCCCACACACAAACGCACGCACACACACACACACACACACACACACACACACACACACACACATATATATATATATATATATATATATATATAATGGAGATGCTCGTGGTGTAATGAATACCGTCGTAGGAAATGGACACGGATACATGCGATCAATTCCTGGACTTGGATGTTTGTATTTCATATAGCGGTAATGTCCTTGGGTGTAGTCTGAATCCAATTATTCTCTTTCCAGCTAAGAGTAAACAACACGAGAGATTGGGCTCTCAAACCTTAGTATGGTAACCGATCTAGGAGAAGGAAAATTCTGAATTCAAACTGGTTAAAATCCGCCGAAAAATGACCTTTTGTCGCATACTGTATGTGCGGATATGTTGAGTAAATTTTTATATATATATATATATATATATATATATATATGTGTGTGTGTGTATGTATATATAACATTTTTTGTTGTAGGTCTAAAGAGAGAAAGAAATATTTTAAGATGAGTAGGTCCACGAAGAGATTTGTATTTTAAAAAAAAATTATCTATTTTGTTCTTACATACGTGTATGTTTCCAGGTTGTTGCTTTCATCAAGGAACATATATAGCACAAGGCCTTGTTAATGAGACTTTAACTCACTCGTTTTTGCAGTCTGAATGCAAACACGAGTGAGTTCAAGTCTCATTGAGTACCCCAAGGCTTTGTAACATATACGTTCTCTGACGAGAGTAACAAGCTGGAAACATACACGTATGTAAGAACAAAATCAATGAATCCTAAAAAAAAAAATGCAAATCTCTTCGTGGACCCACTCATTTTAATATATATATATTTATTATTATTTATTTTATTTTATTTTATTTCCATTAAATTGAGATTTAAGGGGAAATGAATAAAATAAAATAAAATAAAAAAGATGAGAAGAAACCATGTGATGTGTACGTACTCTTCAATGGAAGGGTAACTGAATTAATTGGCACGAAAATAAAATTTGAAATTAAAAATTTTAATTTTAAATTTTGAATTTAATCTAATATAAGTATTACTGTATCCTTACGTAAGGTTATTAAGGAATGTTGTACTTCCCTGAATTAGTATTAAATCTGGAGTTTTAAGTTGAAATGTATTTAGAATTTAAAAAATAGAAGAATTAATTTACTATAATTCCAACCGATAATAAAAACAAAAAACCGGAAGTGGGCTAAATGAGTAGAAAACTCTTCACCCCTCTTCTACCCCCTCTCACCCTTCTTTTCTGTGTCTATTCAGAATTATTTTATCCATTAGATGTGAAGAAGTCCAGCTATTTTTGTTGTTTTTGATTTATATCAAAACCCATATCAGGATGGAAATAAATTTATAATCCTAATGTGACCGTTTTTTGTTTTTTCTTAAAGATATATATATATGTATATATATATATACAAATAAAATATATCGGATCGTATGCATCATCATATTATTGTTAATCAACAAAACTGATTTAGTTTCTTTGTTTAATGCCATATTAACCTTCGTGGGTTATTTAATGCCAGATCCATCTGTGTAAATGGCCAGTAGTGATATTATTTAACCCATAGCTCGGGGGTTAAAGGTGTTTATACTTTTCTAAACTGAATGTAATAGCTCGACAGGGGTTCACACTCGTTTACTATGTTGTCGCAGCCAAGCGCATTAGCCATTATCTCGGGGTGAGGGACTTTTCCAACAAAACTGATACGCAAATCTCTAACCAAAAAAGAAACTTTTGGCACTGTCTATTGAATTCACTACCAAATTTATTGGTGAGATCTTTTACCTAACCACCAGGCCGTCACTCGAGTACGAATTAAATTCTCCACGTTATTTTAATTCAAAATCAATAGCGACTCCGTCAGCCGGATAAAATGGTCGAGAATAAAGCGCACTGGTTGACATTATGCCTTTTTTTCGGGGCTTGTTTCTCCAAATACAAAACAATGGTCAACTTCGTGCAAGGGAGTCACCGCTAGGGCCCGACTGACAGGAAAATCACATAAATCAGTGCAAAGAAAGCCCCACCCACCGCATCACCTCAGTATGAGGTCGGTAAGGAACATTTCAGTTTTCTTCTATCAGAGAACTTGGACAAGACGAACAAGCATTGATAAAAAAAATTAGTAAAAAAAAAAGAAAAGGAATGAAATAGAATAAAAAAAAAAAAATTCTTTGCTCATTTATTGTGTGGTAAGACGGAAGACTTTCAGGTTGAGAGGTCTAAGATAATCCTTGAAAAAAAATTCAGCCGATTTAGCCCGGAACTATTTCTATTCAAGACGAATTATTTTATATTGATAGACACCCCACTCAAGACCCCCCCCCCAAAAAAAAAAAACAAAAGAAAAAAAAAGAAAAAAAAAGCGACAAACATCAGAAACCAGACCAAATATACTAAATGGTTTAGATTAGTTATATATCAGTGATTTAAAATATACTCAGTAAATCTCAGTAAGAAACTTGGCTTATTCACCAGACGTTTTTTTTCTGGTTCAATTTTAGTTTCTTATCAAATATACAACAGGAAAATGTAATTAACAATAGAACCGGAAAAGACGTTTATTAATGAGCTTTTTAAGCTGATTAGAATATTTCATGATAATTTGAATGTTCTATTGATGAATTGTGTTGGTTATAGTTTATTTCATTGCGACCGACTTTTAAAGCGTTAAGTTTCATAAGGATATATATATATATATATATATATATATATATATATATATGCAGTTTTTTTTTACAACGGACGTTAAAACTAAAAATGTAACTAAGTAAATGCTTATGTGTGTGAATGTGTGTGTGTGAGTGTGTGTGTGAGCCCACTCAAATACTTATGTATGTATTATCGAATTCATTATATTTAATGATGAGGACAGAGTTTTCGCAGGTATTTCTTTTCACAATATTTCACACAGGGAATTTATTCCAAGAAAGTGTTAAAGGAATATATATATATATATATATATATATATATATATATATATATATATTTATAAAGAAAGAAAGAAAGATAGATCGATAGATAGATAGATAGAGAGAGAGAGAGAGAGAGAGAGAGGGAGAGAGAGAGAGAGAGCGATACATGCTGGGATTATCATTCCATGAGCACACCTGAAACGAGAAAGTGTTAAAGGAATATATATATATATATATATATATATATATATATATATATATAAAGAAAGATAGATAGATAGATTGATAGATAGATTGAGAGAGAGAGAGAGAGAGAGAGAGAGAGAGAGAGAGAGAGAGAGAGAGAGAGATACATGTTGGGAATATCATTCCATGAGCACACCTGAAACGAGAAAATGTTAAAGGAATATATATATATATATATATATATATATATAAAGAAAGATAGATAGATAGATTGAGAGAGAGAGAGAGAGAGAGAGAGAGAGAGAGAGAGAGAGAGAGAGAGAGAGATACATGTTGGGAATATCATTCCATGAGCACACCTGAAACGAGAAAGTGTTACAGGAATATATATATATATATAAAGAAAGAAAGAAAGATAGATAGATAGATAGATAGAGAGAGAGAGAGAGAGAGAGAGAGAGAGAGAGAGAGAGAGAGGGAGAGAGCGAGAGAGCGATACATGCCGGGATTATCATTCCATGAGCACACCTGAAACGAGAAAGTGTTAAAGGAATATATATATATATATATATATAAAGAGAGAGAGAGAGAGAGAGAGAGAGAGAGAGAGAGAGAGAGAGAGATACATGTTGGGAATATTATTCCATGAGCACACCTGAAACGAGATAATTTGAGAGCGGAGAGGAGCGAAGGACTTGATCACAGAGAACTGAAAGCAGAAGTGTCCCCAGACCAGACACATCTCAAGGTCCATACCCAACGGATGGGCCCGTTCACGGTGGGAACACAAAGCTATCAAATGATTCAGGCAAACATAAAAAAGAGAGGTGGAAGCAAAAACAAAATGGAAATGCATTGTGGAAAACATCGAACGGCCTGGACAATAAAGGATGGCTGGTTGGATTTTGTGGCATATCCTCATTTCTAGGTTATTTAACGCCTAATCCATTTTTATGCTAAAAGTCAGCTCTATTTCAAACAATTCAGTTTAGCATGATTACACAGTTTAATAGTCAAAACAGTTCTAATTCAGCTAATTCAATTTAGTATAAGTATAGATTTTGTTTAAACACAGTTAAATGTCAAAACAGTTCTATATGAAACAATTCAATTTAATGTAAGTACAGTTTCAATGTAAAAAGACAGTTCCATTTCAAACAATTCGGTTTAGTATAAGCACGCTGTTTAAGTTCAGTTTAATTGTCAAAAAAATTTCTATTCAAGCTATTCAGTTTAGTCAAAAAGTTCTAATTTAAATAATTTAGTGTTGCATAAATATACAGTTTAGTTCTATTTAACCCATAGATAAGGCCCAATCAGGTGCTACGATTCTGGGTCAGAGTGGACCTGGGAACAATGGCAATGAAGGGGTGCCCCGCTTTCTCCAAAGTTCCAGTATCACTGGAACCACGGTATCAGATTGTTTAGTGTTATATCTAGGACACTCGTTGGGTGGGGTGGGGTCTTACCCCTCTGCAGAGAAGCAGTCAGCGTATTCTACAGCCCCAGCCGACTGGGCAACATACATATATATATACACCCGTACGTTCATACATATACACATACATGTACTCGCGTTAACCCGTGTATCCACACTTATGGGGTCATTGAGCTAAGTCTGTATACTGCCGTTGATAGTGTCCCACTCACGATCATGAGAAGATGCGACACAAGTGTTACGAGAGTGTGGTACATGACAACCGGTCCAGGAGAAGAAAAACTCTGAATTCAAAACGGCTTTATTCTGCTTAATAATTTATCTAGTATCACCTCCTGCTTGTGTTGAAGGTATGGGTTAATACATTAACCGTTAGCTTAACCACACCCAAATAACCCTGTCTGTTTTATTTTCTCATATGTGGGTTGAGAACAAATAGATTCAAGCCTTTTCCAATTGTATAAAAAGAAAGTGAAACACACACAGCCTAGTCAAGGATTTGACCTCGGATTGCTGATTCTATTCTCTACGACGATAATCATTACGCTAAGCGTGAATGTATGCTTGTATGTATGCATTAGGGAAAGATATGAATGTAACTATTCTCTCTCCAGTTATAGGTAAATAGTAAGGCACACTGGGCTATTTAACCTTACTATGGCAACCAGTGTAGGAGAAGGAAAGCTCTGAATTTAAACCTATTAAACTCCGCTTAAAAATTAACCTTGTATCACATCCTGCTCATGTGAAGGGTTGGTATATATATATATATATATATATATATATATATATATATATATATGCAGATATGAGAAACTGTAAAGGTGTATGTTTTCACAGACATTTTTTTGTAATCGCTAACATTTGTTTGAATGAACTTTATAATAGAGATCAACTTTCTGCTTTGTAAGTGAAACCCCTTCTTAACTTTGAGTGTTGGTGTATGTTTGGTTTGAAAGTGATATATTGGGTCGTCATGCCATTTTCAAGAGGATTTCTTTAGGCTGATTCCTGCAGAGATTCTTGGAGATCTTAACCATTCTTTCGGCCAACCATTCTTTTCATCAGCATATCTTAAAGGATTACACTGTGCCGAATATAAAACCAGTAGCAATAATAGTAGTAGTAGTATATATTTATCCACCTCCTCTGTCACAGGCAGCATGTGGCACAAGGTCAATTTTTAAACGGAGTACAGATGGTTGGAATTCATAGTTTTCCTTCTCCGAGTCTGGTTACCTTTCCAAGGGTAGAGAATCTAGTCTACCCTACTTCTTACTCATTGTTGTTGGGAGAACAGAGGGATTCATGCCTTTTTCAAGGGCATTAACACGAAGTAAATTTTTACTCTAGACGTAGCAAAAGGAAAGGTAGTGATTGCATGCATTCTATGTATTTATTTTTTTGATGGCTTCTTTTGAGTGATATTCTTGTCACATTGGTTGTACTCTTCTGTGAAAATGGGTTGTTCCGCAAAGTGCAATTCTTTTGTATATCACAAAGGCTGGAATGGCCAATCATCTTATTAGAGCACTTATCTGTCCTTTTCTTGATCATATCCGGGGGTCGAACCATTACTGGCACAATGGTAGTTCTAAAGTGCCACATTTTTTCAATTCCTATTTCCAGAGATTTATATTTACTTGTCATTATCTGTTGGCACTGACATATAAATTAGAAGGTAGATTTTTCTTTTATTGCCTTTAACCACTATATTTGGTCTATTGTTATTAATTTTTCTGTCAGTTAAGACAGCAAAGTCCCCAAGAATAGTAGCTTCTTTAGTTTCTGTTATTGAAAACCAATAACAGAAGCCAAAGAATTTATAGCATTTTTCAGATTTCGGTATTTCATAGGATTTACATATTTTCCAAGGAATATAGCGTCTTATTTTATTATATCTTTTTTTTTATATTCAGTCGGTGTTAGAATTGACAACCGAACATTAAGTGGTTAATTGATTCTTTTTTTTCTCTGTATATTGGGTTTGGCCCATTTTTTAAAATTATGTTTGCCTGATAATTTCTAGTTGGTAGGCTCTGGTCCTATGCTGCTATTATTAACCCCTCTGTCTCCCTCTTCTGTCCAGCACATTTTTCAATTGATTTAATACTTGTGTTTTTGCTTCTTTCTATATGTTTTTCCTGCCTCTATTACTTTATCTTTTATGCCTATTTCTTCCAGTGGGAGGTCGAATTGTTTTGCAATTTTATTGTATCCTTTTTATAACTGAATATTTTTCTTTTACTTCTCGTATGTGTTTACTATCTGTAGCATCCATTATGATGTCTAAGTATTTTCTTAGTCCTATATTGTTTGTTTCGTTGGTAATTTTTAGTTGGATTAATCCTCTTCTAAAATTTTCTTACTTGGCGTAGAGACGTACTATATCTGCTCTTGGTTGACGCCTTCTGTGGCAGCTTATTAGTTTAATAACTTTAGTATCTATTTTTTGTTACAGCTAATTGTTTGTTTAGGTTTTATGACATATCAGCCTTTGTAGATTATTTAATACCAAATCCATTTTTATGGAAAAACAATTCTATTTCGAACAACTCAGCTTAGCATAATTATAGAGTTTAATTGTCAAAAGCTTTTCTATTTCAATCTATTTAGTTTAGTCAAATAGTTCTTATTCAAACAATTTAGTTTAGCACAAGTATAGTTTTTGTTTACACACACTTAAATGTCAAAATAGTTCTGTTTCAAACAATTCAGTTTAGCGTAAGTACAATTTCAATGTCAAGAACAGTTCTCTTCCAAACAATTCAGTTTAGCATGCAAAAACAGACCCATTTAAAACAATTTGGTTTAGCAGTTTAAACAATTCAGTATGCAATTTAACAGTCAAAACAGTTCTATTTCAAACAATTCAGTTTGGCACAAGTACACAGTTTAGTTCTATTTTATCCATAGATAAGACCCTATTAGGTGCTACCTCTCCGAGCCTGAGTGGACGAAGGAGCGATGGCAATGAAAAGGTACTCCGCATTCCCAAAGCTCCAGCATCACTAGAACCTCACCATCAATTTGTTTAGTGTCATATTTAGGACACTCATGAGAGGGGGGTGTCTAACCCTTTTGCAGAAAAGCAGTCGGTGGATTCTACGACCCCAGACGACTGGGCAATATTTCAGTTCATGTCCAGTTTATACTAAAACTATGTTACTATTTGTATTACCTGGGTGTTAATTGCTATATCGTTATTTTTTGCATTTAATTCTATTCTTAATATAGCTCGTGTTCTCCAATAGAATTCTTTTTCTATTTTTTTTTTATTCATAGCATAATTGATACCATTCGCTTCATTGATTCCTTAATATTTATAGGTTTTATTGTGTTACAACGCTGTTATTTCCGTGTTTATATCTAGAGTGATGTCTTTAGACTTTACAAGCGAACCTTTCTTAAATGTGACTTTCGCATATTTTTCCAAGCTAAATTGCATAATATGTCGTCACTAAATCTTTTTACAGTGCCTAATAGATTTTATAAATCGTCATTATTTTTGACCTACAACTTTAAATTGTCCATAAAGAATAGCTTGTTAATCTTTTTAAGAGTAATTTTATAATCATAGGATATGCTTATAAGTTCTATAGAGACAGATGTTAGAGCTATACAACAATTAATTTAATTATGATAATACTTCTTGAAAGCTTTTCACATCATCGCTAGTTGATGGGCTTTCGTTGCAGTCCGAGTGACAGCAAGTCTCCTTAGGTCTCTAGGACTCTTCGCAATAAAATAGCCGATTTTCGAAATGCTGCCATTTAGATGGTCGCGATTTGTCTTCCGATTTTCAACTCATCTAGCTCTCTTACCAAGCCTTAAAACTGGTTAATCTTGTGCAAACAAATGAAATCCTGCTAATAGAAAATCTTACCTACCTTAATATTCGTTTTGAAATCTTTGATTGAATATGTATGTATATATAGACAGAATTTGGCGTTGAATGACCTACAAAAGGTTGATATCCCATAAGACCAACCAACCAACCAACCGAGCCTTTGGGGACGTTTTCATGTGTGCAAGTTAACAATTGGCATCACAATTACTTGCATATTCCACAACTTCTTTTTTTTTTATTTCTCTGGCAGTGTAGTACTTGTCTCTTTTTTCGTTTTCTTTGATTTTCACTCTGTGGTCCGTTAGGATGGCAAAGTCTACGTTGATAAACTTCCTTGAGTATCTCCCTTTTTCTTCTCTAAAAATCTTTGCACAGAAAATATACACTATTAATACAAACGCTCTCTCTCTATATAAATCAAATTCTGTCAAGTAATTCATTTGATGTTTCCCAAAAATGCTCTTTTACACTCTTTATCTTACCATTTAAAAAAAAATCATCCAATTTAATCTTAAATCATTTTACATTATCTCAGTTTTTTGATCTGATTAAACATTTTATTTCAAGAATATGCTCCTCCATTACCAAAAATTTCCACTTGGTTAATATACTTAGTTTTTTAAAATCTGCCTTGACCGTCTTTGTACACCTTTCAGTCTCGATTTTAAACTAAATATTACGTGATATTAGAGTACGAAATATAAAATTTTCTCAAACACGCTGTACATCTCAAATGCTATCAAATATTTTGTTAGACTTTATTTTCCATTGATGTTATCTGAGGCATTTGGATAACTAATTGTTCAACATAATTTTGCAACTATTGATATCCTCTGTATACATTAATTGGAATTGTTTGGCTAAACTGAATAGCTTGAAATAGAAATGTTTTTGACAATTAAATTGTGTATTCTTTTTAAACTAAATTGTTTGAAATAGAACTGATTTTTTAAAATAAAAATGGATTTGGCGTTAAATAACCTACAAAGGTTAATATGTGACAAAACCCTACCCATTAACAATCTATATACGTTTTATTGGACTGTTCTGACTTTGAATATATGAAGAAAGAAAAATATCGATAAGTAGTTTTCGATAATTTTCAGCCAACAATACTTTTATATAAGCAGCGAAATAATTTTAAGACTGTCACGGAATTAATCTATGCGATAATTCAAAAAAAAATTCCAAGAAACGAAAAGATAAACTTCTAACATGACTAAAACTCATTTTTAAATTGGTAGACTGATTA
>CAUZXS010002634.1:15000-155000 GCA_963585895.1 Sepioteuthis lessoniana
CATATCCAGTTCTTAAGACGATAATCGTTACGCCTTTCTTAAACATCTTGTTTTGGAGGGGCTCGTGGTGTAATTGCAGAAAGGGCACTAGTGGGTAGTGAAAGTCAAAAAGCTTCGTCCAGGTATTGAACTCTGATCACTTGTTCGTAAGACGATAATCAATTTCTTAAGACGATGCGTCTTCAGTCTGTCTGTGTTTGTGTGTCCGCAAAAAAAAAAAAAAATGAAAAAAAAAAAAAAAATGACAAGAACAAAAAAAAAAAAATGAATAGCGGGTTAACTTTGACCGAAGTTTATTTCTGTAAGATTGTGTGTCTTTAGGATTTTTCATTAGCATAACAAAATAGAAAAAATGTTTTTCAGGGTATCGGTGTTTTGCTTAAGTTATTTTGATGAATGTAAGTATTTACCACCCCTCCGTTCGGGCAGGATGTGGCACTAGGTCAATTTCTAAGCGGAGGTTTGAATATAGAGTTTTTTTTTAGACTGGTTGCCTAACCAAGGCTACAGAAACCAGTCTGCCCTACTATTTACCCATAGCTGGAGAAAGAATTGTTGGATTGATACCTTTCCCAAGAGTGCTATGTAAAATGCAATCAGCCTCGTCTAGGATTTGAACTCGTGTCGCCGTGTCTATTTCCTACAACAATAACCATTACACTACGCGTACCTCCGTAAACTTACTGTGCTGTTAGTTGGGATTTTATTTTGTTTTATTTTTCAGCATTGCTGACATACCAAGATCCCGAAAGCTAAATTTTGAATTTTAAAATTTTGTTGGAACTTTGATAAGTTGTTTTTGCAAAATGCGGCAGCGTTAAGCACTTAATTTATTTAAAATATTCAGTTTCATAAAAATAACTTTTTCTGGGAAAGGAAGTCGACAGCATCAGTTATCAATTTGCAGATATTTTGAAACAAAGAATTTTGGGGCTGGTTCTTCTTTATGATAGATTTTAAAATTTGTGATATCTTCTTGCTTGAAAATATTTAGTACCAATTCGATTATTCCTTTCATAAAATTTTACCAAACATTAGTTTTGTTGTTTATGAGATTTTTACTTAGAGTCGATACTAATTTAACATATAGTACTGGCTTAGTATGCTCGGTGAGACTAACACAAAACTTAGTTTTAACATTTCATTAGTTCCATGCTGTTATCTTTTATTCAGTAATTATGAGGCAATTAAAAAAAACTCTTTTTTTTTTGCTCTTTAGGCCGACATCAGCTTTCTGGGTGACATTCTTGAAAAAGTAACTCCAAAAGTTGAGGGTGGCGTCTTCGTTGTGTAATGGTTAATGCAATAGACGGCGGAATCGTAGAAAGCGAGTTCAAACTCTAGTCGCGCTGTTACGTTCCCTTTTGAACAACTACTCTTGGGAAAGGTATGAATCCTCTTATCCTCCCAGCTGTAGGTTAAATAGTCTTCTAAGAATATGGCTTTGGCATTAAATAACCTACAAAGGTTGACATGCCATTAACCCCTCACCCCCAACCAGACCAATCCTAATGTTGAGAGAGATGAAAAATAACTGCACAGCAAGTACAAGACTTTGAACTGAGAATACGAAAAAAAAATGCAGAAATTTTACGTCTTGAAATTTTATTTCAAAAGATTTAATCAAATTAACAAAGGCTTTTTGACAAAATCCCTGTTTATGCGTAACTTTTCTGTCATCTTCAGATTATCAGATATTTCGCTCCATACAACATCACTTACCTGGTCAGTGGTTCCATAAAGTTTAGAATATTGAAAAATTCCTTATAGAACTTATCGAATCAAAATCGGAACTAATGTTTTGTCAAAGGATATACATTTTTACGTGAGCGTTGGAGTTTAGAAAATATTTTGATGACTGATTCATGAGGCTATGACATTAAATGTTTTAAAAATATATACAACACTAATAAGGCCTCATGTAGACTGTTGTACCTAGGCCTGGTCTTCAGTGTTGAGACATAGAAATTGAAGTGTAATACTGAGATTGGAGAGTGACAAAAATAATAAAAAAAGCAGGAATTTTCCGTTATTAGGAGAGATTAGAATAAATTAACTGGTCGATCATATGGAATTCTGATCTCTCCGATAAAATAAAGCAGGATTTCTTCCAAGCTGTGGCTGTTTAAGTACTACTGTATGGGTACCCGACCTGGACTCTGATGAAAAGAATGGAGAAATGGATAGATGGGTATTACTCAAGAATGCTTTGTGCTATTTTGAATAAATTCTGGAAGCAGCACTCCATAACTCAGCAATTGTGCGGCCACATACATCCCATCTCACAAACCCACCAAGTAGGATGGATGCTGAAGTACTGCTGGATAAGTAAGGACGAACTCACAAGCGACGTTCTTTTATAGATTTCTACACATAGACACACCAGTGTTGACCGGCCAGAAAGGACATATATATCAGCTGTATGCGGACACTGGATGCTATCTAGAGGACATGCCAAGAGCGAAGGACGATAGGGACGAATAGTGTGTGTGTGTGTGTGTGTGTGTGTGAGAGAGAGAGAGAGAGAGAGAGAGAGAGAGAGAGTAAATAAACTTCGTGGCTATCAACATGACATGATGATTTTATAAAAAAGATGAATGAGAAGTAATCTGATTAAAACTTTCAGAATAATGCAATTTCTACGTATGGTTGACACTTTTTCAATATTTTTTCTCAAACTAAAAATTCACTGTCAAGACAGATTCCAAAAACTTAGACTACTAACAGATTGAATTTTTTGCTTAAAGAGTTACACATTTTTGGAGTGAATTACCTTATTAGATCAAAACAGCAATAACGTAGAAAATTTCAAGATTAAATTGGATGATTTCAGAAAAAAAAATTGTAAGAAAAAGAACTTAAGAGGGCATTTTGGGGAACTATCAGATGACTTATTTAATTAACAGGATTTGATCTGTATATAAATATTATATCAATAGTGTATATGTTCTGTACAAAGATTCTATCTTTAAAGGTTGATATGAGAAGATGGTAAAAATAGGAGATGCTCAAAGAGCCATAACAAACTACTACTACTACTACTACTACTACTATAACTACAACTACTACTAATAATAATGATAATAATAATAATGATAATAATAATAATGATAATAAAAGAAAAAGAAGTATTTTGTTAAAATGTACAGAGAGATTTATGACCTAGAAAATGCAGAAGAGTTAAATATCTGGGAGAGTATTTTGAAAATACAGGAAGAGATACTAAAACGAATAAGTAAAATGATTTTCGTAGGTAAAGTGACAAGAAAAAGGATATAGAAAAGAGGTTGGAATAATAGTAAATAAAAAAAAGTTAAAGAAGCAAAAACGGAAATGTTAAGATAAAGAAGAGAAATGCAACAAATTTGAGAGTGAGAAGATAAGTTCGGAGGAAGGAAAAAGCTGACATTAGGAAGACGGTGAATAAAGTTGCAATTAAAGATTGAAGGGAGAAGACGTGAAAAAGACATGAAGACGAAAGAGGAAGGAAGGAAAGAAGAAGAAGAAGAAGAAGAAGAAGAAGAAGAAGAAGAAGAAGAAGAAGAAGAGCTTAGCGATAAAGGGTGAAGAGACGATTAGCTAAGAGACAATATAATATTTCGAGAGAAAAAAAAGATTAAAACTTTAAAAGGATTGAAAAAGAAAAAGAAATCGATGAAAGGAAATGAAGAAGAGTAGGAAGAAAAAAAAAAGACGTAGAAAAACAGAGGGAAGACATCAAAATTACGAAAGAAAAATAAAGAAAGTGATAGACTATAAAAACAACGGAAGAGAAGAAATAAAGGAAATAAAGCCAAAGAAGGAACTGGAAAAAATATAGGAAAAAGCCCAAAAAACAAAAAAGTCCAAGAAGAAGAAGAAGAAGAAGAAGAAGAAGAAGAAAAATGGTTAAGATAAAATTGACGAAGAGATTATTGATTGTTTAGAAAGAAAAGAGAGAGGATAAAAATAAGGGAAGAAGGAAAATAAAAATGGCGAAAATATGGAGGATTTCGGAATTAAGAAAAAAAATAAAGAGAAAGTTGTAGAAAATAAAAATGAACGAAAAGAAGAAACAAAAAAGATAAAGACAAAGAAGGAAGTTAGAAAATAGGGAAAGAAGAAGAAGAAGAAGAAGAAGAAGAAGAAGAAGAAGAAGAAGAAGAAGAAGAAGGGCAAAGATAAAATAAAGTAGTTTAAGAGATGGTTGAATTTTAACAAAAAAAGAACAAAAAGGATGAAAAGAATGTGGGAAAAAAAAAAGACAAATGTAGTCGTAGAATATATGAAAAATTTCGGAATGAAGAAAAAATGTGGGAAAAAGTTAAAACAATAAGAAAGAAGAAAGCAAAAAAGAGGGAAAAAATTATTAATGAAAAAGACAAAAAAATCGAGAATAAAAGATTGAAAGTAAGAAAATAATAAATAAATAAATAATAAACAAATAAATAGATAAGCAAATAAATAAATGAATAAATAAAAAGTAAAAAAGGAAAGTGAGATAGAAAAAAAAAGAAAGTAAGAAAAAAGAAGAACACTTTAGAAAAAGAAAAAGAGGAGTGGATTGAAAACGGAGAAAAGCAAGAAAACCTACAAATAAAAAGCTAAATTGATAAATAAATTAAAATATTAGAAGAAAAATATACAATGAGTTATTTAAATTCTTAGTATCCTCCGTATGACACTAAACTACATCCGTTGGACTCATTACTCCCATGTCCACTTTGACCCGGATATGTTGTAACTTTTAGAGTTCCAATTATGAGTCAAGTAGATATATTTAAAATCATTACTATTGGATAGGAATTCTCGTACAATAGCTATGTGCAAACAAATAATAGTCATTTTTAAATAGAATTATTAATGCCAGATGAAAATACTTGAAACCATACAACTGTCTGTAAATTATTTTTATTAAAAATCGTTACTTAAAGTTAGAATTTTAAAAATTTGGATTAATATTAGTTGCTTGAAACCATAAAATTGTTTGCAAGTTTTTGACGTTA
Organism: Sepioteuthis lessoniana; assembly: GCA_963585895.1. Classification (NCBI taxonomy): domain Eukaryota; kingdom Metazoa; phylum Mollusca; class Cephalopoda; order Myopsida; family Loliginidae; genus Sepioteuthis; species Sepioteuthis lessoniana. Next base: position 19,986 of record CAUZXS010002634.1, read on the forward strand.
GATAGGAATACTAGAAACTATATATTTATGTGTAAACAAATTATATAATTAGATTGGAATAGTAATTTTAGAATATGAATGTGTATAAATTATTAGTATAAGATAAGTTGCGAACAAATCTTTTCAACCGAGAGATGGGACCCTAAAAGGTACTACCATTTTAGGTCAGAGAGGACCTGGGAGTAATGGCATTGAAAGAGCACTGTGCACTTCCCAGATTTCTAAAACTGAAACCTCATAATCGAATGCAGCTTCGTGCCATACGCAGGTCAACTCTTTTGGGGGTGGATTTCGCCCCTCTGAAAGGGATACAGTCAAAATACAATAAACCTCGCTGACAGTGAGAATAGAAGAAGAGGAAGGAGCGGAGAAGGAGGAAGAGGAGAAGGAACAGAAGAAAGAAAGAAAGAAAGAAAGAAAGAGGAAAACTGTGAGGAAAGAGAGATGGAGAAAGTGAGGAAAATAACAATTTAAACCGCAAGAAGACTAGCGCAACAGTCTTTCGATTTGGCATTTCCACTTATTTGTCCCTTTGCCGAACTTGAAATTAATAGATATTATTTTGGAGAAAAAAAAAAGAGATTAAAAGATTGTAACTGATCTAAACTGAATCAACATGAGGCCAGACGTTACTGGGATATTAACCGACTTGTTACAGTTAGTTGCCCTCAGGGATATCTATTCTCATTTTTTTTAACTAACTGAAAGGACATAACAATTGCTTTTCTGGTTTTTTTCTTTCTTATAACAAAGACAAGAAGAACAAGGAAAACACAGCAAAGCCAATCCTAGTTCATCTGTCACGGATAACGTTTCATTTTTTCTCTTTCACCTTTTTATTTAAAGAAGACATAGTTCAAACGTCTTCAGGGTCTCAATTTCGCAGTGTGTGACGGCTCACAAATATTCTCAAAGGTATCTACAGTGTATTGATAAAAGTAGATATTTACTTGTCTATGTTAGATAACGACTATCCTACGACTTAACTGCTACCCCTGACAGAAATTATGGAATTAGTACACTTAGATGATGTTCAATAAGGTCTTTTTTTATTTAGCAGTTAAAAAACAAATAACATATAGGACACTAAACATTTTTCTTTAATAGTTGAATAGTATGGTTTCATAATACATTCTTTAAATAAAGTATTAGTTATTCTGGGTTTTCACACTTGTCTTCATCTTTATTGTTATATTCCCAACGTTTCGGCCGATGTGTCTTCCGGCCTTTTCGAGGTGTTTCTTTTCGAATTTTATGAATAAAACAGTAAAGATGAAGACAATAGTCCGAAAACCCTGAATGATAAAAATCATCAAGCTTCGTCTCAGAAAATCAGAAAAGTATAAGAGATCATTTGAATAAACGGTATAATTTTTTTCCTAGCCAAACAGGAGAGAAAATATAATGGAATAACGCAACCTTGAGGAAAAAAAATCATAAAATGATCTTGTCATTTGTATTTGGATTAATATTAGTTACTTGAAACCATAAAATTATTTGCAAGTTTTTGACGTTAGATTGGAATACTAGATACTATATAATTATTTAGCCAAAGCATAGACATGCAAATCGGTCTACAGTTCTTACAGACCTTTCCTAGCGTTTGCGCATACTCATTTGAAAGAAAACATGACTCCAATAAAAGAACGGTTGAAACCATGGAAAGGCTTATAAAACTCATTCGAAAGAGTAAATCGTATGAAATGTTGCAAAAGACGTTTTTTTCTTGTCAACTATGTCTAAAATTGGGTGCAAATATAAAAGAAATCGGGTGGTTAAAAAAGGAAAACATTGGTAGACCAGGTATGAAATTAAAGCGTTTGGATGGCAAACTGAAAGAAAATGCTTTGAAAATAAAATAAAAAAATATACAACAAAACAAATGAGAAAGGAGTCAACGTGTGTCATAATACAGCAAGAAATCGGCTGAATGAAATGGGATTTACCAGAGAAAATCCAACAAAAACCAGCACTAATACATAAACGGAAGAAAATAAGATTAAATTGGGCTAAAGAGAGACTCTCATTGCGTGCAGACAATTGAATAAAAATGATATTCAGTGATGAATCAAGAATCTGCATCGGCCAAAGAAATGATGCTGGAACATATTTCAAGTGAAACAAAGATGTCTGCATGAGGAAAACAAGTACACATCCTGATTTGTAAATAATATGTGGTTTTATGCCATTTAAATACTCATTACCTTAACAATCAATGTGTACTTTAAATTAGAAAGGTTGTTCTCCGATTTTGGTTGGTGTCTGCAGGAACACCATGAGGGTGGGACAGACTTATCAGTGACGCCGGAAACGGGCCAAAACACGAAGGAAACAAGGAGGAATTCTCTTGCTTGGAATTGCAAGACGAACGAAATGTTAATGTACCCTCGTTTATGTTGTCACTATTATGCCATGGGATTTGTTGGTTGGTTGGTTGGTTTTCATGGCATATCAACCTTTGTAGGTTATCTAATGCCAAATCCATTTTTATACAAATAATTAGTTCTACTGCAAGCAATTCCGTTTAGCATGAGTTCACAGTTTAATTGTCAAAAACATTTCTATTTCAAGCTATTCAGTTTATTCAAACAGTTCTAATTCAGCTAATTCCGTTTAGTATAAGTATAGATTTTGTTTACACAGTTAAATGTCAAAACGGTTCTATATTAAACAATTCATTTTAGCATAAGTACAGTTTCAATGTCAAAGAATTCAGTTCAGCATAAGTACGCAGTTTAAATCTAAGTACACTGTTTAATTGGGAAAAACATTTCTATTTCAAGCTATTCAGTTTAGTCAAACAGTTCTATTTCTTACAATTCAGTTTTGCAAAAGTATGCAGTTTAGTTTTATTTAACCCATAGATAGGGCCCTATCAGGTGCTACTATTCCGGGCCAGAGTGGCCATGGGAGCAATGTCAGTGAAGGGGTAGTTTGCATTCCCCCAAACCACAGCATTACTGGAACCTCATTATTAGATGGTTTAGTGTCATATCCAAGACATTCGTTGGGGAGGTCTTACCCCTCTGCAGAGGTGCAGTCGGTGTATTCTACAGCCCCAGCCGACAGGGCAAATAGGATTAGTAATGCCTTTAGTTATCCTTCGGTGCTGAAATCGCAGTAGCACTTTTATTCTATTCGGTAATGCGCTTTTAATTCTTCACTCCCTGGAAGAAGCCGAAAAAACAAGACACAAGTTAGTCTCTCTGGATTATCTTGGATATTGATCGGAATAATCCCTTTGACATGCCGCATAAGTTGTTTGGGTGGCACAGCAGAATGTATACCTGTTTCCTAAAGTAAACAGGACGTGGCTTTCTCAGCGGAAGTATCATGTAAGTTGCGTGAGTGGCGTACTAGACAAGATACGTGTCCACCTTCAACGAGTAGTCGGGAGGTATGACCAAGAGGATTGCATGAGCATCCGTGAAATTATATAATTGAGAGAACGAAGAAGACCGACTAGAGAGCTACTAGATGTTACACTGCTCTAGGTGCTGGCCTTGCACCAGACTTCTAACAGTTGGGCGATAGAGAAAAGACTTAGCTGTATGAGACTCGCAGAAGTCAAGAAGCGAGTAGAAATTTAGATGATTCGGTGCCTTGAGGTGGTCGGTACCAGTCTCGCGAAAGCAGAACGAAGAAGAAGCAGTTCACTGAAGATAGTATCTCGCCCTGTGTGTACATATCAGCCGACTTCGACTCTCTCCTTCACTCTACTATTTCGTACATTTCGGGTAATAAAAAAAAAAGAAAGAAGCAGATTATATTTTTGTACATCAGCGTTATTGTTGTTCTTCCCTGTATACAACAATTTCCTTCGTGCATGAAAGCAGTTTCTTTTCGCAGTTATGCCCCCTAGGGCACTTTTCTCCTTCTATCACTAAACAATGCTCATGTGTACATTGAAATCCTGGATAATATTCTCATTCAATCGATAGAAAATTAGTTTGGAGAAGATGAAGTAATTTTTCAGGACGATAATGCATCTTGTCACGGAGCCAATGGTATCAAAGCTTTTATTCAGATTAGAAGCATAGATTTAGTTGTTGTAAACAAAAAGCGTGAAAAGTTATCAAATAGTTGCAAAAGCCGAATACTTTTTGAAATAAAAAAGAGAAATATGAAGACTTTGTTTAAGGATTGAAAAAACAGAGCAAAAACTAAAATAAAGCATAAATAAGTCATGATCAATGATTATAATTAGTGACGCATTTGTAAAGGTCTAAAAAATATCCCCTCCTCACAAAAACCAGGAATGATAAGAGAACTGAGGAAAAATTGAAAGTTGTATCTAAGGACGTCTCTGAGCTAAAAGTGGAAGAGGGTCGTAAAAAACCCTGTAAATAAAAGTTCACCGATTACTTTTCTACTGACATTATAAAATAATAAATCTCATTAAATGTGAGGGATGGGGAGTTCTCGTCAACGAGCCAAGTTACACCGAGCCTCTCAGTTCCACTGGCCCTACAAGCTCCACTTTGCATCCAACTTCCTATACACTCTACAGGGCCTCCAAGCTCCTCTGGGCCTCCAAGCCCCATATAGCCTCCAAGTTACTCCAAGTCTCCAAGCTCTACTGGGACTACAAGCTGCACATGTCCTCCAAGCTTCTCTGGGCCTCCAAGCTCCCCCGGGCCACTTAGCTCTACTGGGCCTGCAAGCTCCACCTTCCCTCCAAGTTCCTCCAAACTCTACAGGTCTTCAGTGGGCCTACAAACTTCAAATGGCCTCCAAGCTCTACCGGGCCTATAAGTTCCACTAGGTTTACAAACTCCATCTGGCCTACAAGTCTATAGCTTCATCCTTAACGTTCTGACTAACAGCAATGTTAAAAATAACAAGAATACAAGTCGGAAAGATTTGACGAAATTTATGGTAACGATCTCCAGCGATGATCACCAAAATTTCTTTTTTGCTTTAAGATACAAAAAATAACAAGTAAACAAAAGGAATGTACGGGTAATAGGCTCCTCTTTTGATGTCCAAAAAACAATTGAGAAATAGGCAATTAATAATAATGATAATTATATAATCAATATCGATTTACAATACAATAGTATGAAAAAACTATGTCGGACAAAATAAAGGGCCAAGAAATATAAACGCAACACATTCTTCTGAGAAGTAGATTCGGCACATTTTATTTCAACTCACAATGAAGTTCAAATTAAAGTGACCCTTATTGGCTTTCGTAGTGATGCAAATTGTTAAATTTCCTTGTGAAGAACAAAATAAATAGCAAATGGGTATGTTTAGAATATATATATATATATATATATATATATATATATATATATATATATATATATATATGTGTGTGTGTGTGTGTGTGTGTCTATGATTGTGTACACCACATGAAACTTAAAGAAATGGATTTTGTGTTCATAATTTAATATTTTTCTTGGTGTTGTACCTGTTCGGCTGAGGTAGAGTCGAATACAACATTTCTCATTTGTATTTATCTTTCTTATTCTATATGAGTTATTGCCTTTATTTAATTAGTAATGCAGCTTTTAGAAAAGTAAGCTGTGTCATAATTGTGGATGACTTTTCGGTCTGATGATTGTGCACATCATAAGCAGCTTCAAGTAACGGACTTGTAGGGTTAAAAATTTGATATTTTTTGGGTTGTAAACCTGCTTCACAGCTTCTGCATAGTTTTTTTTCTTGCCAACCTTCCCCATTTATAGTTACCTTTACATATATATATATATATATATATATATGTATATATATATATATGTGTGTGTGTGTGTGTGTGTGTGTGTGTGAAGACAAATCAATGAGTCCGTAGTTTGATGCATAATTATAAACTAAAATTTAATTTGAAATTTTCATTATATTATATTACATATATATTTAATTTGAAATTATTTTACATATATATTCAATTTGAAATTATATTACATATGTATTTAATTTGAAATTATATTACATATGTATTTAATTTGAAATTATTTTACATATATATTCAATTTGAAATTATATTACATATGTATTTAATTTGAAATTATATTACATATATATTTAATTTGAAATTTTCATTATATTATATTACATATGTATTTAATTTGAAATTATTTTACATATATATTCAATTTGAAATTACATATGTATTTAATTTGAAATTATATTACTTATATATTTAATTTGAAATTTTCATTGTATTATATTACATATATGTTATTAGTATTAACTAGGGTAGTTAAGAAAATTCCAAGCCTCATCTTTATGGAGGAGTCATAGCTCAACATTTTTTTTTGTGGCAACATACTACCACTTCTTATAAAACTAGAAAAGCTATTTTAGATTTCTCTCGTAATATCTGTGCAGGTGAGGCCTATATAAATATATGCGGCTAATCTGAAAATAGACATAAAAGTGACCCGAGAAGTTATCAAGTATCTGACAAAGAAAGGATTGACATCCAAGGAAATCCATGAGGGCTTGGTACAGATACTTGTGGAGGATTTCCCTTTCTATGCAACTGGAAAAAAAAGTGGGCTGTGGAATACAAGCGGAGCTCGAACAGCACATCAGGTCATGCAAATCTCTTAACTACTTATGCATAAGTTGATGACATTCCCCGTATGGATGCCAAACATCTTACTGTCAATCTGATAGCTGAGTCCATTGTCATTAGTTTGGTTTCCGTCCACTCTGTTTTAATTGAGATCTTTTGGATGAGTAAGCTGTATGTAAGATGGATCCCAAGAATGCTGACGACAGAACACAAGCTGAAAGGGTTGAGATTTCTTGGAACCTTTTGACTCACTTCTTGGATAACCCTAAGGATTTCCACTGTAGATTTGTTAGTCAAGATGAAACCGAGGTTAACTATTTTGAACTTGAATCAGAGACTCAAAACAAACAGTGGAAACATTCTGGTATTCCTCTCTCGAAAAGTTCCAGCAGGTAGCGACAGGCAATGTGATGGCTTCTTTAAAAAAAAAAAAAAATCTGAAGTGAACAGTAATGGGTATGTCTCGTTCCTCAAAAATACGCTGGACATTATTTTCATCATCATCATCATCATCATCATCATCATCATATCGTGCTGGCAGCACGGATATCCCTGACCCTCTCTCGCCACTCCTCCCTATCGTTCATCGCCCTAGGTAGGTCTTCAGGATAACAACCTGTATCCTCACATAGCTGCTGAATGTACGTTCGAGCTGGTCGTCCTGCTTTTGCACGGCCATGTGTGGGGATCCATAAGAGTACATCTCTTATGAGTTCATCTCTGCTTCTCCAGCAGTGTCCTGCATGTCTGGTTCGTCTAACTTGAATAGTTTTCGTGATAGGGGGCAGGTGGCCGTACAGTTGGTGTCTTGTGGGGTGTTGCTGCCAGGACTTGTTCAAGATTGCACGCAGCATTCTTGTGTAATTGCCATCTAGTTTCTTCTCCAGCCGTTTTGTTAGCGTCCATGTAGTGCAACCATATAGCAGTATCGATGTGACCGCTGCCTGGAAGAAACTGCGTTTCATTTTATCGGTTAGGTCTGATTTCCATATAATCGATAGCCTATTGATAGCTGTCCATGCTTTCGTTAACCTCGTTTCGATGTCCTTCTGACTAAGTCGTCACCACTAGCAGTGGATACCTTCTTCACGTCTGTTGGCGAGTATTGTTTTTTTTAATGATATAAAAACTTCTATTTCATTTACAACCACCGTTTTGATTATTTCTTATTCAGTAACCTTTTGTTAGGATATAACAGAAAGTGTAATCATATTAGACAAGGAAAAGGGAAAAAATATTAATGGATAGTACACTATGCCTCTGAATTAAGACAAATGAATGCAGCAATTAAGTCGAAACGCTGAGGAATGCTGGAGGTTGGTGTGATCTTGCTTCAGGATAACGCCCCCGTTCACATTGCTCAGGTTACAGTAGCTGAAGCCGCCAACTGTGGCTTTGAATTGCTACTCCATCATCCCTAATCACCAGACATAGTTCCATTTAACTTCTTCCCGCACCGTAAACAGAAATCCCACTTACGTAGTCACTATTTTGAAAATTATAATGAAGTCATACGAGCTGTAAAAGAGTTTTTGGTGGCTCAGAACGCCACCTTCCGTGATAGGATTTCAGTGCTTGTATCTGGTAAGACCACGTGTATTGATGTCCAGCGGGAGGGGTTGGACTGAAAAACAGTAAAAGACTGTTTTGTTTCTCCGGTCCCTTCTGGGTGAGGTTTAGAACTTTTTGAACGATCCTAATACATTAACCAGGAAGGAAATAGCTGAATATGTTCATAAAAAGTAAGAGCTTAAAATTATTTGATTGCAGGCTTGCTGATTCCCCCTATATATATGTGTGTGTATGTGTGTGTATGTACGAGGATCGGCTTAAATGTTCATACGCTAACCAAAATACTCTTATGGAATACGACTAAATAAGGTTTATTTTTAAACATAGTCTTCCTTGTAGTCTATACACTTTTTCCATTGTTATTGTAGTGCTTGGATCACATTGGTAAAAACTTATCAACAGCATGTATGACATATGAACGTTTAAGCGTATGTACTGTTCATCCCACTGTTGGATATATATATATATATATATATATATATATATATATATATATATATATATATATATCAAAATGTAAAAATATGAAAAACACTGTCTTTAGAGGATGATTTTATTTGTAGTTTAAATCAATTGCTAACATTAAATATTTCGATTTTTAAGCATTAAAACTTCATTGGGGCCTTTAAATATTTATAAGACACACACACACACACACACACAATATATATATATACATATATATATATATATATATATATATATATATAAAAGACACATTAATTATATATATATATGTATGCGTGTGTGTTTTGTGTATTGTAGAGGTTTATGGTTGTCACTGGCTAACTTGGTGAGTTAATGGTGGACTAAATTTTGCGATATTATTAGATAGTGCTCAATATCATTGATAGAGCTTTTATATATATATATATATATATATATTTCTGTGACCCTGAGTTTCAAGCTTGACACATTTGTCAGAAAGATCGATGATAGAGCTTTTATATGATTGGTTGGTTTTATGGCATATCAACCTTGGTCGGTTATTTAACGCCAAATCCATTTTTATACAAATAGTCAGTTCAATTTCAAACAATTCAGTTTTGCATGAGTACATAGTTTAATTGTCAAAAACATTTCTATTTCAAGCTATTCAGTTTGGTCAAACAATTCTAATTCAAACAGTTTAGTTTAGTATAAGTATAGATTTTCTCTACACCCAATTAAATGTCAGTTCTATATTAAATTCAGTTAAGCATAAGTACGCAGTTTAAAAGTTAATACACTGTTTAATTATCAAAAATATTTAAAGCTATTCGGTTTAGTCAAACTGCTGTAATTCAAACAATTCAGATTAGCATAAGTATGCAGTTTAGTTCTATGTAACCCATAGATAGGGCCCTATCAGGTGCTATCATTCCGAGAGAGAGAGTGGACCGAGGAGCAATGGCAATGAAGGGGTGCTCCGCATTCCCCAAAGCCCCAGCACCACTAGGACGTAACCATCAGATTGTTTAGTGTTATATCCAGAACACTCGTTTGAGGGGTCTTACCCCACTGCAGAAGTGCAGTCGGTGTATTCTACAGCCCCAGTCAATTGGCAAAGCTATTGTATATATATATATATATATATATATATTCCTATATATATATATATATATATATATTCCCATATATATCTATATATATATATTAACTAAGGCTTCCCTTACTTATTTAGATAAATAAGAATGCACGTATATATAGGTCTTCAGCGCACACTCACAGAAGTATATATATATATATATATATTTATGTGTGTGTATGTGTGTGTGTATGTTTGTATGTGCGTCTGCGAATTGACTGATGGTAGGTACATGTACTTATATATTTATACATTATATAAAGAACTATTTAAATGTTGCTTAGTTTGCCAGAATGCACGTGTCTAAACAATGAACAACATGGCGTAACCTAACTTCCTTTACAAAGGAAGGCTTATTCGACTTCCGGATTCTCTAAATAATTCTGCAATGATGAATAGATACTGTTTGGTCATTCATCAAACACATTACAAATATATATATATATATATATATATAAGTTTTGTTCGGAACGTATCCATCTATTTTGAATATTTTGAGAACCGGTTATTAAACTCATTTGAGGGAACCTTACTGCGCATACATGAGCTGAAACTCACCAGCCGAGTTACTCAGTTCGCAGTAGAGGTCTGATTAGCATAGTTGTTATCGTTGTAATAAATCGAATCGGAAACCCGACTTCAATACCTCGACGAAGGTGCTTGTGTTTCAACTTTGCGCTAAGGTTCATGGGATTACTAAGAATCCATCTGTTCTCGCCCCGAGTACAGGAAAATAGCAGAGCTGAATGGGTTCTTTAGCCTTGGTTAGGCAACCAGTCTAAGAGAATGAAAGCAGTTAATTTCAACGAGCCTTAAAAACTGATCTTGTGTCACATTCTGTCCGTGGAAGAGGTAGTGAGTAAATATATACTCAGTTTGCAACGAGACGTCCTTGAGGGGGTATGCATATTGAGTGACCGTCACTGGATCCCTAACACCTTTCAGAGTCCGCCTCAACCAAATACCTTATCATAGCTCATCCACTTTGCTTTTAACATCTGTATATGATTTCTAAAAATACAAAAACAAAAGTCGACATGTTTGTCTTGCATATAAACAAAACCAATTTTAAATATGATTTAATAAAATGGTGATTGATTGGCTGATTTTCACGGCATGTCAAAGCTTCTCGGGTTAATTCATGCCTAGATGTTAGAGAATTGCCTTCATTGTGCATTTATATCTATGTCTTTTGCAGTTGTTTCCTCAGAGGCTTGGGTAGGCTATTTGGTTTGAAGGCATATCGACCTTTAGCGGTTATTCAATGTCAAACCCTGTTTGTACATATATATATATATATATATATATATATATATATATATATATGATTTTTAAGTAAATAGTTTATCAGTAACATTTTTAAACCAACCAGAGATCATTTGTTTGCACATAGTTAAATTGTTTCAAGTAATACTATCAAATACCAACAGTTCTATTTTCTATTTAAATGGTTTCGAGTATTGCTATCAAGTATAAGTAATTCTATTCAATATAAACCAATTGTTTGTGCTTAGTTGAACCGTTTCTAGTATAGTAAATGATTAAACCGTTCTATTTAACCCATAGATGGGACCTAACAGGTACTATCATTCCGGGTCAGAGGGAATCTACGAGAAATGGAAAAAATAGTTACTTTACATTCCCCAAAGCTCCAGGACTGAAGCCTCACCATCAAATTCAGCCTTGTGTCCTCTCCGGGACATTTGGGGGTGTCCTCGTGTTGTAATGGTTAAAGCGCTGCAATACGGAATCGTAGTAAGCGAGTCCGAACCCCAGTCACGCTATTACGATCACCTTCGGACAAATACCCTTGGGAAAGGTATGAACCCCCTTATCCTCCCGGGTATGGGTTAAATAGCATCACTGCTGTTCTACTAGAAGGATGAATTTGGCATTAAATAACCCACGAAGATATGCCATTAAACAAAGAAACCAAACCAAACCAAACCAAACCAAGACATTTGTTGCTGGGTATTACCTCATTTGTAGAGGTGTAATCGACGTATTCTACAGCCCTAGTCGATTGGACTTCATTTCTTAAGAGTTACAAGATATCAATTATTTTTATTTAATTCAAATAATTTGCATGCAGTTTCGTGGTTTCAAGAATTCCTATGTACTACAAATAATTTGCACTCAGTCGTATGGTTTCAAGTATTCTATTACTTCAAATAAGTTATAGCCGTTGTAGTGTACTCGGCTATCCGAGTTCAAATCTTGTACGAGGCTGCTTGCATTTCACTTAGTACTAATCATCATCATTAAGTAATGCTGATAGCTCGGATTCCCTTGACACTCTCTCACCATCCGTCCCTATCAGCCATCGCTCTTTGTTGATTCTCTTGACTTCATCCAGTCCCCGTACATAGCTGATGTATGCAAGTCTTTGCTGGTCGGCCAATACTAGTGTGTCTATGCGTATGAGTCCACAAGAAAATGTTGCCATTAAATTCGTTTTAACTTCTCCAGCCATATCCAGCATGTCTTATTCGTCCTACTCAGATAGTTTGTGAGATGAGAGTCAAGTGGCCATATAGTTTGTTTTTTGTAGCGTGGAGGAGACACAGTCAACGTCTTCTAAGTTCTATCGACATGGTCTTTGGGGAAAGAGTTATTTTTTCTAGATTGGCTTAAGTGTTTGTACGTAGCCGATGCCAAATTCTATCTTAGACCAAAAACCAATTTTGCTTAAACAATATAAAAACTGGGAGATATGGCCGAATGGTTCCTAACACAAAAATGGTTTCGACGAATAAAATTAAAAAGTAATACTCCTTGGAAAGGTTTAATATGTTTTTTGTTTGATGGTATATCAACTATCGTGACCCATTCAATGCCAAATCCATCCTTTTAGAAGAACGGCAGTGGTGCTATTTAACACATTGTTCGGGGATAAGGGAATATATAATTTTCCCGAGGTTATAACTATTCCGAAAATGAATGTAGTAGCGCAACTGAAGTTCGAACACGTTTACGACGTACGATGTTCAGCACGTTAGCCACTACATCACGAGAACTCCCCCTCGGAAAGACATGAACCTATCTCTGCTAATTATTCAGATTAATGGTTAACCTTTGCCAGTGATTAGGTTTAACTGAGAATAACATTTCTTATATTATTCAGAAAGGTGACGGGCATCATCAAGTAATCCGTCAGGAAATGTTATGAATAAATCTGATATGGTACTTTAACGATCAAATAGATTTTGTAATTTGAATTTAAAATTATTCTTTATTCTTATCTTTTTGTTACTTGGGGAAGTACCGTTGATTTTTTAGAATATTACGAGTCTACATTCGTAAAAAGGAATTCTGGAAAAGGTTTTTTTTTAACGAAAATTGTTTTTTTCTCCAGAGAAGCATGGAAGTGATAATCCCTGACATTTTCAGGAAGTATCCCAAAACGGTTTTTTTTCCGACTGTTTATCTCAGTATTCAAGGTATTTTCTAAACATAGCTTCGTTCTGTGTAATATCAAATGGCAGGAACGCGGAATGAGGGCAACGAAGAGGGTGATAATGTTTCCTTCATTTGTTAAGGTGGCAGCCCCTGTTTTACCAGGCTTGATCCACCTTGTAAGCTGAGGCCGTAGAATACACCTGCTTCACCTCTGCAGAGAAGTAACACCCACAACGAACGTTCAGAGTATAGCATTAAACTATCTGATGGTGAGGCTCTAGTTCTGAAGCTTTTGGGAAATGTGGAGAACTCCTTCATAGCCATTATTCCTAAGTTCATTCTGATCTGGAGTGATAGTACCTGTTAGAGTTCCATGTATGGGTCAAACGGAACTATTAAATCATTTACTATATTTGAAACTGTTTAACTGTTGTTGCATATTGACCTCCGACCCGGCCAAGCTGCCAAAAGAAGAAATGCACCAGTGTAAATAACAGGTGCATCCGGTCAAAGATATCAGGATATCAGGGGCTACCTTGACTGTCGAGGGGTTGAATTGAGTGCGAATTGTGACGCTCGCGGGAAGTAGGTGGGTGTCAAATTATTATATAACTCCGGCGACAGGAAGTTCAGGTTAGTTGGAGGGAAGATGCTGGAATGAGAACCATGTCTCAGCAGAGGCTGGGCCCCCAGGCCCCCGGTTGAGCAGCCTAGGAGAACGGGAAAGAAAGGCTGTGATAGCCAGAAGAGTTCGGGGGTCAATATGTTGCAGTCTTTGTTCGGTCTCCAACTCCCTCTCACACACAACCTTTTCAATAAAGTGAGAGGTATATTTTTCTAAAGAAGCTCGTCTTTATCGTGTTGACTATGTTTCTGTGTGTAGTTGCACATGTATTATGTGGCCATGCAACACTGTGAACCAAGAATATTAGATTAGATTTTTTTAATTTAGTAGCAATACTTGAAACCATTTAACCGTGCGTAAACGAATGAATAATGTTGAATAGAATTATTAGTGTGAGATCGTAATATTTGAAACCATTTAATGTTTTGGGTATAACATTAAACTGAATCTGATGGTGAGGCTCTTGTCTTGGAGTTTGGGGAATGTAGAGTACGTCTTCATTACCCCTACTCCCTGATCTACTCTGACCCGGAGTGGTAGTACCTGTTAAGGTCCTATCTATGGGTCAAGTAGAACAAATTAATCTTTTACCAGGGATTATCATCATTATTATTATTGCTATTTGAAACCATACATTCGAGTTCAAATTATTCGTATTTAATGGGAATATTTGATAAGTAGAATTAATAATGTTGAATTACAATGCTTGAAGCCATTTAACTAAGTGAAAACAAATGACTAATGTTAAATAGAATTATTACGCGTAGATATCAATACTTGAAACCATTTAATAAATAGAATTATTTGTGTTAAATAGCAATGTTTGAGAACGTATAACTGTGTACAAATAAATGATTAATATTCAATAGAATTATTAGTGTTAGATGGCAATATTTGAAACAGAATGCAAATACAAGATTAATATTAAATAGAATTATGTGCCCCGCGGGTTTGCAAGGTGCCGTTCCTTCTTGCCAAGTCCACCAGTTAAAGGAAGGCCTACACGTGGGTTGTGGTTTGCCAAACGCAATTTAATGTTACAGATATCACCAACTCTCTAGCTGAACCACATTTTAAAGCCACTAGGTGAGTTATAGGAGAATTATTAAAATTCAACATAACTAACTGGCTTGCTTTTCCCGTCAAACACAAGGTCTTCGACAAATACAATACTTTCACAACAAAAAAAAGGACTCTAAACTGCTGTGTTTGGGTTAACAAGATTAATAGCAATATTCTTTTACTGAATAAAAGAAAGAAACAAAGAAAAAAACAATTCAGGTAAAATTCAGGAGCGAGAAATTCTTTCTTCTAAATTGCACTCAGTTTAAATGTCTAACAGTCCTATTTGACCCATAGATAGGACCCTATCAGGTACTTCCACTTCAGGCCAGAGTGGAGCTGGGAGCGATGACAATGAAGGAGTAATCTGCATTCTTCAAAGTACCTGAATTATTGGAGCCTCACTATCAGATTGTTTACCGTCATATACAGGACACTAGTTGTGGAGGTATTACCCCTCTATAGAGATGCAGTCGGTGTGTTCTATAGTCCAAGCCAACTGGGCAGAATGGGTATTTGTTGTAAGTTCTTTTAGTTTAGTTTGTAGTTATTTTCGATATATTTCAGCTGAGTGAAAGTTGTTTTTTTAACTGTCCCTGAAACTTTGGCCAATCATTGGTTCAAATTGGATTAGTTATTTGACGAGAGCTGTGTAATTGTCGAGATGATTGCTGTTGCTGATTGGGTTTGCCCTCCGTGCCACAGTGGCATAAGTGTTCACCTTCATGTAGGACTCCACCATTTTCCAACTTAAAAATAAGTTGTTTCTTTTATATTTGATTTCAATTATTTCCCACTCTTTTTTGTATATTTCACAAGATCTTCAAAATACGAGGTGGTTTTCTTGGTAGTTTGAGCATTTTGTTTCGTTGGGACACTCTTCCTCCATGTGGTGTAGGTCCTTTTGGACACATCTTTCATATGTTAGATATCCTCTGCACCTTTCCCTGTGATGTCCCTATTTATGACACTTAAAGTACCTTTAGAGCACGGAATGTACTGGGGTACCTTTTCGAGGAAGTATTCATTTTTAACTTCAGTAGGAATTATGGATTTACTAAATGTTAGAATGTATGCGTGTGTGTATTTCTTCACCATCCCTTCTAATAGATATCTTTTTATTTTCTGTGATGTTTTGTTTTCTTAAGGTTATTTTTTTTCCTCGGGTGTAGCTAAGGATAACTCCCTGCTTCTTATAACTCTCTTTGAGATATCAAGTCCATTATGTGGGTAAGCCTTACACTTCAACTTGTGGAAAGTTTTCATTTCACTTAAGTTTTTGAGATACTTTTTGTTGTCCACTTTCACGAGTAGATTGCTGCTTCGTATGTTTTTCACATTTCGAGCGTTTTGCTCTGTTGGAGACGATTTTTTTCTTTCAAGAATGGAGACAATTCAGCGAAACAATTTTTTATGTTTGTTGTACAATAAATCTGGGGAATTCTATTGCTTCATTCTATGAATCAGATTCAGTGATATTCCGTTTTGATTTTGTTTGTATTTACCATATGCGTGATTTGTTTTTTCGCTGATCCTGTATTCTGCTAATCATCACGGAGTACAACTTTTGTTGGGAATTTACCAAGGAGGAAATCTATTCGCATCAGTCGAGAAAGGGGATACATTGGCCAGTATACTTGTGTTTAGAGTGATATTTTAAACCACTGCTAATTTCAGGTTTTTCGTAACCAAAATTCAGTACCTTAAAGTTAAACAGTTGTCAAATTCTTATTTCTCACCGCGCAATTGTCCTTCAGCATCTTAAAGATAGAATAGGATTGGGTACTTATTTGGAGAATACGCACGGGAAAATGTTGTAGGATCTGACCTGACCTGATGATTGATCGGATAAGGTCTTTTCGATCGCCTGTCTTGCTCAGTATGAGTCTAAGGCGGTTGCTCCAGGTCACATGACCACTTTCGCTATCGTCCTCAGGCAATACGGGCCGCAACTAACGGCCAATACGCAACCTCGTTGGGAATGGTGTCTTAACCCTATGCAGAGGCGCAATCGGAGTATTTTATTGCCCCAACCGAGTGGTTGTGTGGTCTCAAAAAATGCTATCTAATGTTAATGATTATATAGTTTTAAGTAATTCTTTCTATTTAATAATAATGATTTTTTTGGATACAGTTATATGATTTCAAGAAACTAATAATGATAAGAGAAAACAATGATAGCTTCAAGTAATTATTCTTAATACTAATAATTTACACACAGTTGTATGGTATAAAATATTTCTATATAATACGAATAATCTTAAATAGATCAATTTGAACCATAGATGGGACCTTAACAGGTACTAGCATTCCGGGTCAGAGGGGATCGTGAAATAATGGCAATATGGAGGTAATCCCTGCTCCCCAGATTTCTAGAATTAGAGCCTTACCACCATATACAGTCTTGTGTTATACCTAGGAAACATCCTTTTTAAGGAGGGAGTCTTACCCCTCGGCAAGATATATGGTCAGCGTATGATCCAACTATGTGATAAAAGTCTGGTTGTGGAATGAGGTCAGTTTAAACGGCCATGCGATGGTAAAGAGAGCAGGTTATTTTGGATTCATGACTTTTTCAAAACACTGGCATTAATAACTAAAGTTAGAATTTCAAGTCAGTTTGTGAATTTAATTTTATTAACATTGCTAAAGTTATAAAGACATTTACGCACATACGAGGTTCATTCAATTAAAAAGGGGAATTTTTATGAAAAATGCAAAATAATTTTTTACAAGATTTTTTTCCGGAAATGTAAATTTTGCATTGTTTATAATTTGGAAGAGGTGCCCGTGGTGTAATGGTCATCGTCATTGGAAATGGACACGGCTATAAGAGTTCAAATCCTGGACGAAACTGATTGCATTTCACATTGCACTAATACCCTTGGTAAAGGTATGAATCTAATTATTCTCCTTCCAGCTATGGGTAATTAGTAGGGCAGACTAGGTTCTTCAGCCTTGGTGAGGCGACTAGTCTAGGAGAAGGAAAACTCTGAATTCACACCTGCTAAACTCCGCTTAAAAAATTGACCTTGTGTCATATCCTGCCCGAGCGGAGGGGTTGGTAAATATGTAACTTGGAATTTATGGTAAAAAATATTTTAGTCTCGCAAAAATATTTCAAATTCAAAATGCAATCGCAATGAAGGGGTTCTCCGCATTCTCGAAAGCCTCAGCATCATTGGAACCTCACCATCAGATTGTTTAATGTCATATCCAGGACACTCATAGGGTGGGGTGGGGAAGTCTTTCCCCTCTGCAGAGGTGCAGTCGGTGTATACTACAGCCCAAGCTGACTGGGCAAGTGGTGTAATGGCTAATGTGGTAAACTGCGACATCGTCGTAAGCAAGTTTGCAATCACGCTATTATGGTAATTTTCGGATTAATTCCCTTAGGAAATGTGTTAATCCTTTTTTCTCTCCTACATCTATGGATTAAATAATACCATTACTGCGCTTCTACAAGGATAGCTTTGGCATTAAATAACCCACAAAGTTTAACGTGCCATTAGACGAATAAACGAAACCAAACCCATCTATGGGTTAAATAAATCTGTTTGAAAAAAAAATTATGAGAAAAGAATTCTTGATATAAAACTGTGTAAATTATTTGTATCAAGAATACTTTGTTAAATCAATAATTGTTTACTAGAGATTATTATTAGTTACTCGAAACCATACAACTGTGAGCAAAAATTATTATTAAATAGAAATAATTACTTAAAAACTATATAATTATATATAGTGTTAGATAAGAGTACTTGAAACCATATAATTGTGTGCAAACAAATGATTATTATTAGATCGAAATAGTTACTTGAAACTACATAATTGTGTATAAATCATGGGTGGGCAAAGTTAAGATATTTTCAATGAATCGCGTACACAAAACATTTAAATTAAAAAGGAAAATATATGT
The DNA here is from genome assembly GCA_963585895.1 of Sepioteuthis lessoniana. Lineage (NCBI taxonomy): Eukaryota > Metazoa > Mollusca > Cephalopoda > Myopsida > Loliginidae > Sepioteuthis > Sepioteuthis lessoniana. Next base: position 38,656 of record CAUZXS010002634.1, read on the forward strand.
ATTATTGTAAAGAAAAAATAAATTGTGATTCGAAGTTAAAAGATGACAATTGCTTTGTTAAGTAGGTACGTTTGATTTGTGACAAGGAGTAAAAAATATGAGTACAGACTTTGTTGCATGTCAGGCGTGAAGTGTACAAACATTTCCTTATTCAATTACATTTACATGTGAAATAAAAATTAGTGTTCACTAACGAACGAACGTCCATACATGTACAAAGATGAGGAGTTTATTCAGGCACAATTTTATAAATATCGGGCACCTCGGGTGGTGTAATGGTTAGCAAGGTAGACTAGCAAACCTACACGAGTAAGTTCGATTCTCATTAAGTGCCCAATTCGTGCGGCCTTGTGCTACATCAAAGCAAAAAGCTTTGTAAATTACCACAATTTTAAGTGCGGAAACGCACATACACACACATGCTACGGAACTTTATGATCTTAATATGTTTGTTTTTTTCTAGTTTTCTGGCTATTTTTTATATCAGGGTCAATTTGATAGAAAAGTTACTCTAGGTTACGCTTCAAAAGTGCTTTCGATCATTGATTAATCGTCTTGGGGGATGGTTCTAGGTATTGTTTGTTTTTGTTTAGTTTGGGCGTGATATTTGTTTTGTTGGAAGGGTTCATTATTGTAGGGAGGCTTTGGTTAGCACGTTAGTTGTTTAAGATATTTAGTATTTAGTGCTAGGGTTGAGCCCTATTTTATTTGTTTGATTATTTTTAATATATATATATATATATATATATATATATATATATATATATATATATAAACATTAAATAGACACCCTGAATATATGTTTCCATTTACTTACACATAATATCGCTGGAGAGTTTTCGCCAATGGCCAGGGAGACTAGGGTTATACCCAGGTCAAATCATACCAAAGACTCAAAAATAGTACTTGATGCCTCAACAATCAGCATTATAAGGTACGAATCAAAGATAAATTGAACCATCCAGGGAAAGGAGTAGCGTCTTCCCCTCCACCTTGGTGTAGTAGCTTATGAAAAGGGAGCCTTCGGGTCGCCCTCGATTACTGTCGGCCAACTTGCTTACAATAGATAATAATATACAGATCAACCGTTGTACAAGTTCCAAAATAAGGGGCGTATCAATAATACTCATATACCATACCTACATTATACTCAGGTCAAATCGGTATCATTCTTCAAAATGTTGTAATTTTATTTTGTGTCAGTATAAACAAGTTATTGCCGAAATATTCGGGGAAATATTCGGGGAAAATAATTGAAACTTAGTTTTCACAGTTTCCTTCGAAGTATTACCATTAATATCTCGAATGTTGGCACACGAAGCATACGGAGTGTACCGCTGAAAAGGATGGCATTAAATTTCCACAGTATATTCCATTCATATATGTATTTACCTAACCCCTCCATCACGAGCAGGATGCGACGCAAGGTCAATTTTTAAGTTGAGTAAAACTGGTTTGATTTCCGTTTACATTTTCCTAAATAGGTTGCCTTGTGTCACACTAGGAACCGTTAATAGGATTCATGTGTGTGCATATGTATGTGTTTATGCATATGAGTTGTGTGACGCGAAAAATTTATTTTTTATCCCAGAACGGGACTTTATTTTCGCACGTGTGAAGACGGGGCAGACTGGCACTTGATCCCTTGTATAATAAGTCCTCGTTCAGAGTTTTTCCTCAGGCATATAGGAACTGGCATATTATGAGGGGGATTAATTTATGGCTAGACTGACCGCCGCTGGCAAGGGGTTCCAAGTTTCACACTATACACACATCCACCAAGGCCGCTAGTCTTCCACCCCTAGAACAATGGAAGATATGAACTCTAGGTTTAGACGTAATAATATTATATTGTAGTAGTCGGCAACTCCGGTTCCCCGTATAAGAATTTAAAGGAGTTTATAGGACAATTTTAAGCGAGCATATCATAAGGCGAATAAAAGCTGAAAAAGAAACATGACATAACAAATTCGTAGCAGACGTTGCAAATAACAACTTCAAGCACGTGGGAACATTAAAATATATCAATCTTTTACTACACATAGATATACACCTTCAACGTTTCAAATATATCGTAAATGAATAGTCCATAAACATAACTGTCTTTCTTCTTTTCTTTTCGTTCGTTTTTCTTCAAATTTTGAGAGAGAGGGAGAGAGGGTATATAAAATTGGGTATAAGGAGAAACAGTCCCAAAGTTACTTATCTTATTTAGATGGATTCCTGTGGAGAATCTTTCTTCTTCTACGGGCTGACAGACTTTATCTTATTTTTTTTGTTAGTACTTGCTAGAAGATATTTTTCGTCTTCTTTTACCCGGAGTTCTTGGCTTTAGTTCCCTCCGCCACGAACCCTGTCCAACAACTAACTTTCTCTTTTCCTTTTTTCGCTGACGGGAAGAAGGTGCCACTTCCGTTTTAGGGTCCCGGCCAATCACTTGGCTTTCTTTTCCTCCCCCTGGTCGGGCGATTTCTTAGGGCTACTAGATGTCACCCAAGTCAGGTTACTGGGTACAGATAGTTTGACCCAATTTACTATCATGCCTTAACGGTCATTCTCTGATGGCTTGCCAATTCAAACACGAGGATAGTAGTAATCTTATTTCTATCGTCTCAGTGGGACACCACGTGACAGTTGGTACACATCTATTTGCATATATGTATATGTGGTTGTGTTTGTGCATATGTGTATAGTTGCGAATTGACGATAAGTATATATATCTATGTATATGTATATATGCATGTGTGTATATGTGTATATCCATAGAGGTTCCTGGACATATTTGCGTGAGTGTGATGTTGGAGTGGGTGGGTTTGTATGAGGCCGTATATATTTTGTGCGTAAACCACTCCCTCATTTATGCCTCATTCTGGGGTTCTTTGTCCCCAAACATTTTTTAATTTTCGACAAAAGCGCATGAATTACTGACAGATATTCCCACTCTTACCAAGGCTAGAAAATCTTGTCTGCCCTATTATTTGGTCACAGCTGGCAAGAGAACAGTCGGATTCATGCTTTCCTATAGGGTCAGACCATTGGCCTATTGAGTAGAGTGTTCGCCTATCGTGCAGGAGACCGGGGTTCAATCCCGGGTCGAGTCATACCAAGTACTCAAAAATGGTATTTCCTGCCGCCTTGGTTAACATTTAGCATTTGAAGGTAAGGATCAAGGGTAAAGTGGAGCAATCCAGAGAATGGAGTTGCGCTCTTCCTTACACCTCGGTGTAGTGGCTATTGAAAAGGGAGCCTTTGGGTCACACTCGACTAAGATCGCCAAATTTACTTATAAACCTGAGGTGATTTGCAAAAGTTTCATCCATAACTTGAACTCGGGTCGCCGTGTCTATTTTCTACAAAGTTAATCGTTATTCTATTCGAAATTCACAAACGTTTGTGTAGCACTTCGTACACTTCCATGCATTACGAAAATTCTCATGATCTTTGAATATGTTATATATTGTCCTTATTCTCTGACGATCTGTGGCCCTTACTTTACGATCGGTCTGCGTTCATTTCTTCGATTCACTTTAATTCACTTCGTTTCGTTCTTCACTATCTTTCGGGTCGCCATCTTTGTTCTTGTTCTTTATATTCTGTCATCTCCCACAGTTCCAAGTTCTTTTCTGCTGGGATGATGAATGAACACCGCTACTACATTTTCATGTGCACAAATTACTTTTCCTTTTCTCATCACCCGTCCGACTAAACAGGGAATTAATGATAAGAGTAGAGATAGAGCATTTCAATCGAGTTGACCATTTTTTACTAATTGAATAACTCATTCCCAACTTTTAGGAGCATTTTAATCACCTGACTGAAACCGTCAAATGAAAACCAAGTTCTTAGATTGGCCTTAAGTTCAAAAGCTCTCAAGCATACTGATTAACCTACTGTGTTTTCCTCGCATTTAACGGCCCAGGACTTTATATGAATTCTACACAACATGCCAATAATAGATCTAAACAATCAATAATGTAACACACACACACAGAGGTTTGAATTCAGAGTTTTCCTACTGCAAGACGAGTTGCCATACCAAGGCTAAAGAGTCCATTCTACCCTACTATTTTAGCTGGAGGAGGAATAGTTGAATTCGTTGGGTTTTAGCTCAATGTAAAATACAAACAGCCACATCCAGGATTTGAACCCAATTCGCTGTGTCCATTTTCTACGATGATATGATATTCATTACTTCACGATCGTGTGTGTGTATGTGTGTGTGCGTATGTAAGATGAGCCAAAGTGGTAAGACGAATAGGAATATTTCTTTTGTCATTTATAAACCAGAAACTAAAATCTCAAAATAGTGAGATTCTTATTCGTGCATTGCTGTTAAAAAGCTCTAATTTAAAGAATAAACCAATTTCTAGTTCAATTTGCAACTTGAGGGTAAAATTTTGCGGGTACGTTATCGTATTGAATATCATTTTTAATCATTCAAATTCTCGATATATTTGTGAAATGTTCAGTAAAATTTATCATACTTTCCTGAATTCAAACAAATAGGGTAAAATTTTGGACCGTTATTGCAATTGCGGAAGTGCCCGTGGTGTAATGGTTATCGTCGTAGGAAATGCACACGGCGACACGAGTTCAAATCCTGGACGAGACTGATTGCATTTCACATAGCAAGGTATGAGTCCTATTATTGGGAAAGGTATGAGTCCTATTATTCTCCCTCCAGCTATGGGTAAATAGTAGGGCTGACTAGGTTCTTCAGCCTTGGTGAGGCAACTAGTCTAGGAGAAGGAAAACTCTGAATTCAAACCTGTTAAACTCTGCTTAAAAATTGACATTGTGTCATATCCTGCCCGAGCGGAGGGGTTGGGTAAATATGGTTATTGCAATTGGAACCCTACGAGGTCACAGGTCATTTAAATACAATCCCATTGTGATACAGATCTTGTATTTAATTTTTCTCTTTAAAAATTCTACACAATCCCAATCAACTTCAGACATGCAAAAAAAGCAAGTATACACTTGTCTCTTTTGTATACTATTTTTTTTTCAAATCCCATCACTATTGATAGGGTTATGCTGTAAACATGCAGTAGTGTGGGAGATGCTGGTCATGTCACCTGTATTAACAAATTACTACCCGTGGAAAACTCAATTTCCAAAAGGACTCACTTCCATTGATTTAATACTCGTAACCCTTGGCCCAATGTTTTACAAGTGAGCTCTATCCGTTCTCACTCCTCCACAACAGAGGGGAATTGTTGGCTCTAAAGACCACCTGGGTATCAAGGGAACCCGGTGAGTGATCAAAAGAGAAACATGATTAAATAAACGTTCCCTTGAAATCTAAGAAAGAAGGTAATGTTTGAGAGAAAACAAAGGAAGCCGTACAAGTGTCTATTCTTTTTTGAAATACAACACCACGTCTTTCGGAAAGATTTTTGCCGCTAACGGTGTTGTCAAGTTCTCACAACAAACTCGTGTTTGCAGGTTTGGCGTACTCACTTAATTCCGTCCAATATATATATATATATATATATATATATATATTACTCTTTGCAATATATATATATATAAATATATATATATATTACTCTTTGCAATTTAGAATATTTAACATTTTTTCTATACTTCGTTATTTCAAAAGTGTTCATATGCACGTGTTAAACTTTTAAGATGTCACCATTTAGAATGAGTAAGTTTTGTTATAAAACTGTTTGATATAAGGTAGTTTTATAGAGAATCTATCATTTTCTTTCTTTCTTTCTTTCTTTCTTTCTTTCTTTCTTTCTTTCTTTCTCCATATTTGATACCCGTGTTTCTGTCTTCAGCATAATATTCCAACGCAACTTTATGATAATGTTATTTCTATCTAAATTTTCTTATTAGTATGCGAAAAGAAGAGCCTTATGTTTGATATAAGGCAGTTTTATAGAAAAACAAGAGCGCAGGAGAGAGAGAGAGAGAGAGAGAGAGAGAGAGAGAGAGAGAGAGAGAGAGAGAGAGAGAGAGATTGACAAATTGAAAGCGAGTGGAAAGAAAGCAATTAGAATCAATTTTTTTTTTAAATTCTAAGAGTCCCTAACAACTGTTTCATGTTCAACACAATCATTCAAGTACAAACCCTGAAGCTGCTGTTAGGGTGTTATATACCATACCTATGAAAATTAATGAGTAAATTCCAACCCTCATAAATACGTGGGACACTATTGTAAGCGAGGGTAATATGCTGACTGAGTAGTTTACCACTATCAGTGGGTTACCTTCTTTACGCCGCGGGCGAGTATTGTATTTTGTTAATATCATAAAGATTCCCAGTTCATTTCCATTTTAGGAATATCTTTTTGGCGTGGATTTCTCGATCCAAAACCTTTTCGTAAATCCAAGTAATACTTAGAATTTTCATTATGGGTCAACGATTCTTCATAATCAGCTAATTGATAAGGAGCTGATCTTTGCATTATCCCTTTTATTCTAAAGGAAAGATGTCCGTACATTCAATGAATGTGTCTCTTTTAAAATAGATGTTACAATTTTATATATCATAGGAATGGATGTGATGGATCGCTAGTTTTTTTGTATTTGTTCCTTCCATAGTTTTTACTGGTAGGTATGTTATTCCTTCTGTGAGCCTATCAGACCGTTTTGCAGGTTCTTTAATGATTTCCCTCAGTTTTGTCATTAGTTGATATAGGGAGAATAGCCGAAAATTTGTTATTTTATCGATTCTAGGTGACTTCCATTTATATAGCTTTTGAGTGCATTTATAATCTCTTCCATCTGAGAATTAATTAATTTTTTAAATTTTTTTATTTTTTTATTTATTGCGGACTTTTTGTCCTCATCTTGGTAGTTTTTTGTGTTGTTTCGGCCAAATTTTACCTCTGGCCTTCTCCAGGTGATTTTTACCGTGACCTTGGATAGGAATGATGAGTCTTGTAACCGTATCCCCAGTAATTACTGCTTCATCTCAAAAGGATTCCAATTAAAGACAATTACAAAATTTCGGTACGGACCTGACTACAGAAGACCAGATAAGGATTTATAAGACCAAAAAATCCATTCTTCGGGGCCCGTGGCGCAGCGGATAGAGACGTTGAGTCTCTACGGTTCCAGGTGAGCATTGTCAGAAGATAGCGGTTTCAAATCCTACCCAAGCCGGCCAGAGGTTTACTTGGTCAAAAACGTGGTGCGATAGACAACAACTATGGAAGGCAGTAATTACTGGTGATACAGTTACAAGACTCATCATTCCTATCCAAGGTCGCGGTAAAAATCACCTGAAGAAGGCCAGAGGTGAAATTTGTCCGAAACGTAGTGAAAGAAGAAACAACACAAAAAACTACCAAGATGAGGACAAAAAGTCCGCATTAAATAAAAAAAAAAATTAATTCTCAGATTAAGAAGCCTCATCTCAAAATGATTCCAAATAAAGATAATCTCTTCCATCATAATTTCTTTATACATATGTGGTTTGTTATTTTCAGGTCTTTTGTATTACCTTGCTTTTTTATTATATGGTTTCTTCTGGCTTCATCTATAACTCCAAAATGTTTCTAATTCTTCAATTGCGTTTATTATCTCTTTTTATCGATACAATTCTATTAGGTCGTCTAGAAATATTGTGTGTCAAAAGAATTTTGCTCCTTTTTCCATATCTTTGGATATGCTAGGCCTTTTGTCGGATTTTTTTTACTTTGATTTTTCTTTTATTATCAGGATCTTTTCAATTGATTTTATCTCGTATTTTCTTTTGATTTTTCTCGCTTTTCAAATCTTCACTTTGACACTCACTTCCTCGTCAAATATGGCTATTTCTTCTCTGTATTCCAATATTTCTTTTGTATCCTTAATTCCATTTTAGTTTACTGAAAACTATTTTTTTTTTGTGTTATAGCCACAGGGTGTAATCTTATAGCAATTGCTTATATTATTTCATTCAAAAATGTCAAATTTGGTTTAGAATCTTGTCGGTCTTCTGTAGCATAGTTTGCCAACTTTATCTACTTAGGTTCTCTTTTGTGTTTTTTTAAATTTTAAAAATTAATACAAGTTATCATAGTGATATGATTATGTTTTTTCATTTCATCGATTCTAATCCGATTTTTCGTGTAGTCTGGATTTTCTATTTGAAATTGGCTATTCTCTTATTTGTTCAATTCATTTCCTTTCGCTGAAGGTTTCATACAATCATTGTTTGTTTGTTTTAATGTATCACCAGTTTCATTAGTAACTGAGCCCATTTCGAGTGATAAACATTCATTTCGTTAACTATCCATATTTCATAGAAAACGGTCTTTTATCCATATTTACCAACCAATGATATGCAATAAAATTGTGTTTTAAACTTGGAAAAAATGCCACAGAAACGTATGGAATGCTTCAGACTGCTTTTAGAGCATCTTGCATGAATCGAGCATCACTTTTTGAGTAGCATAAGAGATTCAAGGAAGGTAGGGAGTCTGTGAGGGATGATGAGAGATGTGGGAGGAGTAAGGAAGTCAATACACCAGAGTTGATTGGCCAAAGGTTTAGGGCTGGGGTTACTATGTTGAGGTTTTAAGGGAGTTCAGTAAGAGATTCCTAGGGAAGAGGCCAGCAATCTTCAAATCGGGTCAGTGGCATTTCCACCAGGACAATACACCAGACTACAACTCCATCCTTGACACAGGCTATTTAACCAAGATGGGCATCAAGACAGTTCCTCAGCCTCCTGATAGTCCAGACCTTGCTTCCTGTGACTTTTGGTTATTCCCTAAGCAAAGAGGCTGTCGTTATGAGACAATTGAGTAGATGAAAGAGGCTGTGACGAAGGTCACTGACACGCTCACATAAGAGGACTTACATGGGGAGCTCCAGAAGTAGTTGGAACGGTACAGCTAGTGTACTGCAGCCACAGGAGATAACTTCGAAGGGGACTAGAGTTTCATGTGTGTACTATCAATAAAAGTGCCCATACGAAAAAAGCCTGGAAACTTATTTAATGATCCTCGTATATATATATATATATATATATATTCCTTTAAGTATATATATATATATATATATATACGAACTAATGCTTCACTTACTTATTTAGATAAATAAGAATGCACGTATATATAGGTCTTCAGCGCAAGCGCACAGAGGTATTAATACACACACACACACACACACACACACACATATATATAAGTATGGAAACTTATTTAACGATCCTCGTAATTTGTATTAAGAATAGGTATAACCGTTTAAAAATACTTGTTATCATTAGTTACTTGTAACCATATTGTCTTAAGATAAAAAAATGACCAACAAACCAACCAAGTTTTTTATTATTTGTTATAGCAACTCCCTTAATATACCTAAAACTTTATCGTGTATTGGGAAAAACATAGTACATATCGTCATCCCCAGACAGACTGTTTGGTTGTATCCCAACTCTTCAGTGTTGTGTGGCTTGACGCGCAGAAAGCTTTAAACTGGGATCGAAACCCACTTGACCTTACGCTAGACACGACATCTAACCGCGCAGCCATTTCGACGACATACGTCTGCTTAGGAATGATAACACTTATGTAGTGACTTTCGCGTGTTTAAATATTGTGTTATCAGATACCAGAGTGCTCAATTCGTTAGAAGAGCTTTGCATTATGCGAGCAGTAGCTGTTAATTCCTTCGCCAGAGTCCTTAGCTCCCCGGAAGGGGATATATATATATATATAGTTCATATATATATATATATATATATATATATATATATAGTTCGATACGATCCAAAGTTTCAGGCATCTGTTGGGATTTGTTGGAAAAAGAAATCATATTCAGATAAGGGAGACTACTGTATTATGTTCTCTTTTAGTTTAATATATTTGCCAAACATTGCTTTCTTTCTTAAGATTTAATCGAATTATTTCTTTTTGATCGTCAACTATGTTTCCTGTATTTTATATCAAAAGGAAGGGACTTAGAGAAACGCCCAGGAAAATAAGGACTTGATCTGCTGAACTCGCTAATCTCGAATCACACAATAAATATTTCTTCGGCGAAAAGTCTCCGTAGCGTAATGGTTTAAGTGCCACATTGCGATATCGTAGTAAGCGGGTTCAAACTCCAGTCGCTCTATTATGTTAACTTTCGGACTGAATTGTTTGAAATAGAACTGTTTACATAAATATATCATCATCATCATCATGTCGTGCCGCTAGGACGGATATCCCTGACCCTCTCTCGCCTCTTCTATCTATCTTTCATCGCCTCTGGCAGGTCTTCAGGGCTAAATCCCATATCCTCACATACCTGCTGTATGTATGTTCGAGCTGGTCGTCCTGCTTTTGCTTGGCCATATGCGGGGTTCCATAGGAGTACATCACTTATGAGCTCGTCCTTGCTTCTCCAGCAGTGTCCTGCATGTCTGGTTCGTCTAGCTTGGATAGTTTTCATGATGGGAGGCAGGTGGCCGTATAGTTGGTGCCCTGTGGCGTGTTGCCGCCAGGACTTGTTCAATTTGGCATTAAATAACCTACAATGGTTGATATTCCATAAAACCCAGATAACCAATATATGATTTCAAGTATTTCTAATATTTATGATGTCAAGCAATTATTTTTTTCCAAAAGTAAAACAAATTTTTTCAGTTTTTTTGCTTAGATATAAATTCAGCATCGTTTGGAATTTGTTCATTGCAAACATTTTTTTAAATCTTACAAAAACATTTGTTTTGAGACTTTTTAAAATGGTGGCAAATCAAAGCAGAGTGCTCTAGTCTTCAACTGAGGTGTGTCTCCAAATTTTTGGTTGCTGAAAAGTGCAAACCATGTAAAATTTACATAAGAATGTGTGATGTGTACGACGAAGCATGATTTAGTAAAAGATAAGTTTACAAGTGTACTAAATATGGATCTTTCAATACAAGCCCTAATCGAAAAGACAATCTATGGAGTAGAAAAATTAACTCTACGGTAACGAAAAAGTTCCGGGGGCAGCGGTCGGTAAAAAAGCTGATGCTGGCAGTCTTCTGGAATATGGAAAGGACTCATCACTATTGCTTGGTTGGTTCTACGGCGTATCAACCCTTTTCGGGTCATTTAACGCCGAATTGAATTTCTAACAATTCAGTTTTGTATAATTACAGTTTTTTTTTTTACAAACAGTTAAATGTCAACACAATTCTATTTTAAACAATTCAGTTTAGCATAAGTCCACAGTTTGACCCTTATAATAGGACCCTATCAGGTGTGACCACTCCGGGCCAGAGTGGAACTGAGAGCGATGGCATTGAAGGGGTACACCGCATACCCAAAGCTCCAGCATTACTGGAACGTCACCATCAGATTGTTTAGTGTCATATCCAGGACACTCGTTTGGAAAGTCTTAGTGCTCTGCGGATATGCAGTCGGTGTATTCTATAGCCCCAGCAGACTGGGTAACATCATTATCGATTTCCTTTCAAAGGTGCAACTGCAAGCAATGGTTTCTGATGCTATTTTCTTAGGTAAAATTCATCTTATTTATTGAATTATCCTCGTATAAATGATTATTTTAGCATTTGATTTTAGAATTAAATTCTTGAAATATGTTTGATTAAATTTCTATTTCTAGTGAAACCTGGTAGAAAGAATGAGATAAAGATATAGAACAAATAATTGAAAGAGAAGGGAAAGAGTAGAGAGAGAGAGAGAGAGAGAGAGAGAGAGAGAGAGAGAGAGAGAGAGAGAGAGAACGAATGGTTTAAAGCAAATGAAAAAGTGATTGACTGAATAATTGAACCTGAGGGAGAGTGAGAGATATAGAATAATAGATAGCAGATATATATATATATATATATATATATATATATATATATATATATATATACATAGAGAGAGAGAGAGAGAGAGAGAGAGAGAGAGATTAACAATTGTGAGTCAAGCAGAGGGAAAAAACGATGCCTGTCTGCTTTTGTGTTTGGCTGAAGATTAAAAAAAGTTACAAAAAACGCGAAAACTGCAAATAAGTCGTTACAAGGAAAATAAACATGGACATTCTTATCAGAAAAGAAAATACAATTTGGAAATTGTTTATGTTTTGTAGTAGACATTATACTCACTCGGTTGTTGAAGCTTAAAGATATTTATCGCCCAATACCACTTGAAAATAAATAAATGAAATTTAATACAGTCATTGACCTTTATTGGACGAAGACAAGCTTGGTTATATTCATCATGAATGCGTTTCAAAGCACTCATGACATACACATTTTATTTAGCAAAATTGGTTCCGAAAGTATACATGATTGGTCATGAAAACCCCCCAAATCCAAGAAACTTGAACTTACTATCAATTGCTTGCAAAATTAAAAGAAATCTTAATGCATTGCTTTACGAGCTAATTTTGGGATTTCTTCGAAGTGTTTTTGGTTCTCATTGCTTTATTAAAGTAATTATTACACAAGCCAAAAATAGAATCATCCCATGAATATTTATAAACTTCACATATCAGGGCGTCGAAAGATTTGGGCTGACATTAAAATAAATAGACAGACACCAAATTAAAAACAATGAAAATAAGGATATTAGTCCGAAATCTTTTATAAAAAAAATGACGGTACCCTCTCTATATCAAAACCTTAGACAACACTGAGATTCAAGAGCTGAATACAATGAATATGAGACGATCAATCGAAATAATCAATGGAATAATGACAACATTTAGTCTCAAAATAAAAGTGCAATATCTGTGGGGCTTAGAATACGCTGACTATATCCCCAGAAGAGGGGCTAGAGAACCTCCAAAATATTGGGTTTCCCGGGTATGACACAAAACTGTATATGGTAGTCAGGTTCCATTTCTTGAGCTCTGAGGAGTGAGAAGACAACTCTGCATTGCCATTACTCCCAGGTCAACTTAGATACGGAGTGGTAGCACCTGTTACGCTCCCATCTATGGATCAAATAGATCTGTTTGAAAATTATTAGTATTAAATAAAAATAAAAATACTTGATGCCATATAACCGTATGCAAAAAAACTTAAGAGACTACACAAAAATGTAAATATAAATATACAATTACATAACCACTAGGCATAAAATAACTCCATACAGTTTGGCATGATTAATCAATCAAAACTCAAGATCCAGTGTATATCAGAATTGTTCGTTGGTTAGAGTTTTATGGCATATTAACCAATGTGGATGATTTAATACCATATCCAGTTTTTATATATATGATTTGTAGGAGAATAGTTTGTTGGTAAACAAGTTGTCAAAGTTCATTTGTTTGCACACAGTTAAATAGTTTCAACAATTGCTCTCTAATACAAGAAATTCTATGAAATATTAAAAATTTGTTTGCACACAGTCAAATGGTTTCAAGTATTGCTATTTAACATTATTAATTCTATCTATCAAAGGGAGTGTCATCGTTGTGTAATGGTTAAAGCGCTGGATTGTTATTATGTTCACTTTTGGACAAATATCATTGGGAAAGGTATGAACCCCTTATCCTTCCAAGTATGGGTTAAATAGTACTACTACTGTTCTTGTTGAAGGATGGATTTGGCATTAAATAACACAAGAAGGTTGATATGCTATTAAACAACAAAACAAGCAAATCTATTTGTCAATTTTCCCATGTAATATAAATGATTTGAACACCGCAAATTTATTATAATTATAATGCTTTTTTTAATCAGTACCTCAAAATGGTTAGAAAAAAAAGTTAAAATATCGCATGGGGTAAGGCTTTTATTTGTTCATTTCTATTGGCCAGAACTATAGTTTATTTTAAACATTGAAATAATTACTGACAAATGAGTCAATAATTATTTGCTCAGCGGCATATGTTGACTGTAGAGATAATTATTAGCCCACCCGGGTACATTTGAAGCCACTAAAAATGTGTTCATCATCACTTTCACTTACCTTATAAACCATTGTCATTATATGAATATATTTAGTAGTTTTTCTCTCTCGACATTTTTCGGGGCGGAGTAAATTACGTGGTGCCTTCAATAAGTTTCCAGATTTTTTTGTACAGGCATTTAAAATTGTTGAAGACTCTTGCAAATTCACTATGTTATTGCTATACATCTTATGAGATGACTGACCGATTTTTATGATTTCACGTTTAAATGAACAGCCTAGCAGGAATAGGAATACACCCTACTAAAGCCTGATTGTCACAGCTGGTGAATTTCAAAAATACAATCTGGATGTCTGGACACGCAATAAAATTCTATTTTAAACTTGAAAAAAAAAATGCCACAGAAACGTATGGAATGCTTCAGACTGCTTTTCGACCATCTTGAATGAATCGAGCATCAGTTTTTGAGTAGCATAAGTGATTCAAGGAAGGCAAGGAGTCTGTGAGGGATGATGAGAGGTGTGGGAGGAGTAAGGAAGTCAATACACCAGAGTTGATTGGCCAAAGGGTTAGGGCTTGAGTTAGGGTTACTATGTTGAGGTTTTAAGGGAGTTCAGTAAGAGATTCCCTAGGAAGAGGCCAGCACTCTTCAAATCGGGTCAGTGGCATTTCCACCAGGACAATGCACCAGTCCACCACTCCATCCTTGTCATAGACTATTTGACAAAGATGGGCATCAAGACAGTTCCTCAGCCTCCCTTTAGTCTAGACCTTTCTCCCTGTGACTTTTGCTTATTCCCTAAGCTCAGAGGCTGTCGTTATGAGAGAATTGAGGAGATGAAAAAGGCTGTGACGAAGATCATTGACATGCCCACACAAGAGGACTTCGATGGGGCGTTCCAGAAGTTGTTGGAACGGTACAACAAGTGCATTGCAGCCGGAGGAGATTACTTCGGAGGGGACTAGAATTTCATGTGTGTACTATCAATAAAAGTGCCCATACAAAAAAAGTCTGTAAACCTATTTAATGATTCTCGTACCATTTTTCAAGAAAAAGAGAACATCTTTTTTTTTCTTTTTTTCTTCATCGCATGAAAATTGTACAGCGAAGTGCCCAGAACATTTTGGTAACAATAAAAACATCACAAATAATAAGTTCAATTATTCATTTTTTGGTAAGTTTCATATTAGTTGTTATGATTTTAAAATAAATGTCTACAGATATGGATAAGTATGAAGAGCTGGCCTGGTTTTCTAGTTAGGGTTCAGTGACCAGTTTAGAAAATAGACAGAAAGAAATGAATAGACTAAGATAGATAGGAATTAACAGACTGATATTGAAAGATTGACTGATAGGTATTAATAGACTGACAAAGATAAATACATAGATATATGCAGACTGAGATAGATAGATAGATAGATATGAACATTCTGATATATATATATATATATATATGTGTGTGTGTGTGTGTGTGTGTGTGTGTGTGTGTGTGTGTGTAATATGTGTATGTGTAAATAAATAGATAGATAGATAAGAATGAGATAAAAAGATAGATTAAGTAGATAGATGTGAATAAATTGATATATATATATATATATATATATATATATATATATATATGAACTGACTCTCATTCCCTTGGTTTGGTTTTATGGCATATCAAAAATTGTAGGTTATTTAATGCCAAATGCTCTATATATATATCAAATATATATGATTTGGTTTGGTTTTATGGCATATCAACAATTGTAAGTTATTTAATGCCAAATCCATTTTTATACCAATGAACAGTACTATTTCAAACAATTCAGTTTAGCATAAGTACCCAATTTAGTTCTATTTGACCCATAAATGAGGAACCTATCAGACCCAAAAATGAGGAACCTATCAGGTGCTACCACTCCGGGCCAGAGTAAAGGGGTGGTCTGCATTCCTCAAAGCTCCAGTATTACTGGAACGTCACCATCAGATTGTTTAGTGTCATATCCAGGTAACTCGTTGGGAGAGTCTTCGCCTTCAGCAGAGATGCAGTCGGTGTATTCTACAGCCTCCGATGACTGAGCCATCTCATTTTATAATATCTTTTGTAATATTTATAACCGAAGAAATCTGTTTAGATATGTTTACAGAATTTAGTTTGAAAAGGTAATATAATGATTTTTAGTCGTAGCGTTTAATGTTAAACCCGTTTTAATTCTTTACATAATGTACGTCTTACAGTATTAAAAAATATTTCTATAAATCCAAATATTTCATTCTGATTCCAGACAGAAGCGAAGACCCATGCGTAAAATTGTGGATAAAACTCATAAAATCCAAATTTTCTATTATGAAAGACGAACAAAAACAAAACAAAACAAAACAAAAAACAAAACGAAACAATTGCGCCAGCAATTTGGGAACGCACTTTTAGTGAACAATTAATGGAAGACGACCAAAAATTTATAGCATACGTCAAATTTTGACATTCTCATTCCTCTTAACGATATCAGGACCATTAAAATGGCAGATTCCATTCCGAGATAGAAAACAACAAAAAAAAAGCATACTGTATTTGGATTGAGACCTACGATCCACATTTGCATTAGGAAAGATTTATACGAAGAACACCTCAGTGTTAGAATTCCAAAATTCAACTGATGATTGAATCGTACTGAAATAGTCATTATCTAATATGATATTTTCAGTTTTACGTACAAAAGTTTTGCAATATTTTGGTTGAGAGAGGAACAATTCGGTATCACCAGATATTTTTGCCGGGGTCATGAAGGTGACGAATCTCACATGAATGAGAGATGTCGCGCTCGCCTGATACTCTCCGACTGCTACTCGCCGTTTTTGGAGTATGGCTTCGGAATCTACGCTTTTAGACCCAGCTGACGCTGCCTGATCGTCTAGGTTCTTGCAACCCGTGCAAGATTCCAACCATCTGGTCACTGTAATGTAATCAACTGCTTCTTCACGTTTCGCCAAACAAAATGGTTTTGGTTGCTTCTGCGGAGTTATGGCTCTGTTCGAACTCGCGAAGCATAAGTTTCCGAATTAGACCAAGTTGCACGTTCTTCTGTGTGGCTTTCAAATCACAACATGACAGCGCACCAACAACCATGATACTACCAAACATTGCGGATAGCTACCACGTTTCGCAGACTAGCATATGCAAAAATACTGCAAAACATTTGACTCACCCTAGTATCTCGTCAGCTGCTTACAACTATTCAAATGATTTAGAGCATATATAAAGAGAGAAATAGTGCTTACAAAAAATAATTTTACTGTACGTTGAACTTAACGTGTTAATAGACATTCAGATTAAGGTGTATTGTGAATCGGTGCGGGTTCTTCAACTATCAGTCGGAGGCGTATTTGTGTTCAAGTTCCAGACGTAAAGAAAGACGTTGTAGCTACGTGTCGTGCCGGGGTCAGTGAGTACAGTTAGGAAACACGAAGGTAGAAGAGAAAACAGAACATAAACAAATCACTTAGTTAGAAGTCAGCAGGTAGATAGACAAATATGTACAGTTTGTGATATATATATATATATAGAGAGAGAGAGAGAGAGAGAGTACGAGAGAGAGGAAAAAATCGTGATAGTTTGAGAGAGAGGTGGGTAAGAAAAAAAGAAAGATTCACAAATCAATATATATATATATATATATTGAGAGAGAGAGAGAGAGAGAGAGAAAGAGAGAGAGAGAGAGAGGATAAATTGGGGTAGGTAGAGGGAGAGAAATGAGAGAGATAGTCAAATCTTGATATATATATACATGTATATATATATATAGAGAGAGAGAGAAAGAGAAGGGAAAGAAAGAGATAAAGAGAGAGAGAGAAAGAAAGAGAGTAAAACCAATCGATATATATATATATATATATATAGAGAGAGAGAGATGAACAAATCGAGATTCATAGATTGATAGACCTGAACAGAATGAGGTAGATATCTAGACGCAGAGATGAGTTGACAGACAAATTACAGTATTGTGTGTCAGTAACATTACGAATGCAATTTATAGAGATTTTCTGCGGCCTCAACTGAATATCACTTCTTGTCACCTGAGAGAATAAAATTAGACCACACCGCCAACCGTAGACCTGCATTCAATTTCAAATTTACAACTTTACTTTTCATGTACAAGGTGTGCTCAAAAGGTATCGAAACTAAAGCTGTATTTACCAAGGCACAAATGAACATGAATGAAACTTTAATTTTCTTAAAAAATAGTTTACATAGAATTATAATACACTTATTCCATTGAGTTTTCTATTAATCGAAGCGCCTCGGAAACTTTCTGCGCCCTCATAGTTTTAAAAATGTCCATCACGTCCTCAAGGAAATAGGGTGTAGAGAATTCCATAGTGTAGTGGTTAACGTCCTTGACTGCGAAATCGTAGGTACTGCGAAATCGAGGTACTGCGTTCACTTTCAGACTTATACACGTAGGAAGGATATGAACTCCCCTATTGCCTCAGTGAAGGGTTAAATAGTATCACTGCTGTTCTTCTACAAGGATAGCTTAGGCATTAGATTATCCACGAAGGTTGATATGCCATTAAACAAAGAGACCAAACCATTTTAGGAAAAAAATTGTATAGAAGTTGTGAGTATGGAGGATGCTACTTTTGTACATTCGTCTATTTCATCAAAATATTTCGAGATTGGAATCACATTTTTTCAAATTGACACTTATTCAACTAGACATCATAACCATATCATATATACCCAACCTCTCTACAACGAGCAGG
The DNA here is from genome assembly GCA_963585895.1 of Sepioteuthis lessoniana. Lineage (NCBI taxonomy): Eukaryota > Metazoa > Mollusca > Cephalopoda > Myopsida > Loliginidae > Sepioteuthis > Sepioteuthis lessoniana. The sequence continues at coordinate 57,182 of CAUZXS010002634.1, forward strand.
ATGCAACACAACATCAATTTTTTAGGGGAGTTTTACAGGTAGAAATTTAGAATTTTCCATCCAGAAAAAGACGAAACTTACAATTTTTTAAAATCTCCAGTATGACTTTAAAAAATTTAGAATTATGATGCACGGTATTATCGTGCTCATTATTATTATCATTTTACTATTACTGCGTTAGCCGATGGTTTCTCACTGGAATTTGAGCGACATCAAGTCTTCTCATTATTCCAGGACTCTTCTCAATATTCTGGCCGATCCTAATAATGCTGTAGTTTGAATGGTCTCTACTCGTCCTCTTATTTTTAAGTCCTCCAGTCCCTGTATCAATCCTTTGATGAAAGTACCAAAGGTACCAATTATAAGTGGTATCACCGTCCCTTTAATTTTCAATAATTTTTTTCAATTCCCTAGCAAGATCCAGCTACTTATCCGTCTTTTCGTTTTCTTTAAATTTTATTTAGTGATCAGCTGGGACAGCAAAGACCACAATTCAGCAAGTTCTCTTTTTTTGTTGACTATTATTAGGTCTGGACGTCTAGTTGAGATTAGGCGGTCCGTTTGCATTTCAAAATCCCAGAGGAATTAGTGCGTCTCAGTTTCCAAGACGGATTCATTATTTGTTCGTATGGTCAAATTCAAACTTTTTTGCCCAATTCCCAGTGGATCACCTTGCCCACCCAGTAATGTCTAATCTTATATTTTTTCTTTGCTAATTTGCTGCTTTCACATATTATGTGAGTGATTGTTTCATCTCTATCACCACATAACCAACACTTACTATTTTGTTGCGTCTTATCTATTCTTGCATTGATATAATTGGTCCATTCAGTTGTTTTTCTTTACATTTTGTTTTTCTAGTTATTGTCGTTCTGCTGATCCTCGTGTTGTCAATATTTGTTTCTAGTGGCTGTAATCAGTCCTCCTCCGCGCTTTTCTATGTAGTCTTCCAGTGATTGTATCAATGCATCGACGCTATCTTCATTGCTGACCAGTACTCTTTCTCCTTCTTTTCTCGACACATGCAGTCTGTCAACGTCATATCTGCGATGAAGGACTTATGAATGGTCATTAGTTTTCTTGTTATGTGGTCCATTTGTTTAAGTTCCGTGGTTCACTTCTTGAATTGTCCCGAGTGTATTACGAGGGGGATTGCCGAGGTATTTGTCCCTTTTATAAGGTTCCTATATAGTTTGTTTTCGAGTTTCTTTCTTGTTCTTCTAATATATTCTTTTTTAATTTTTTCTTTCAACTCCACTTGTTTGATGGTATCTCCTTCCAATATTCACCTGTATTTGTACGTTTCCTTTTCTCCGAGCGTTCTTATTTTTCTTGATTTGGAGGTTCCATTCCTTCCGCCATGTGTAGTTTCTCGCTTTTCATTATTAGCATGGTGCATTTTTCTATGTCACATTCTATCCCTATATCTTGACTGTATATTGTCACTGCCTGTATTAGGGTTTCCCATTCTTTTTTGTTTTTGTAAAGAGTTTGATGTCTTCCATGTTCATTTGGTGACTGATTTTTTTCTTGCGATTTATTAAGTTTGTATCCACCTGTATATTTCCTAAGTATGTGGTTGAATGGCATCATCGCTATTAAAAATAGTAATGGTGATAGTGTATCTCCTTGAAATATACCTCTCTGGATCTTTGCTTCAGCTAAACTTCTTCCTCCTGCTGTCAATTCCACTCTCCAGGTTTCCATAGTTTTTTCGATAAAGTTTATGTCTTCGTTTGATATCTCAAACATTTTGAGACAGTTTATAATCCTGCTTTGCGGGATTATGTCATATGCTTTTTTTGTTGTCAATCTACACCAAAGCTAGATTTTTTCGCTTCCTTTCATTGAGGAGGTGTTGATCAATATACAGTAGTTCTCCTCTGCCTCTTGTCCACTTGCGGCATCTTTTCCGTTCCTCGAGGAAGAGTCCGCGACTTATTAACGAGTAGTAAATCTCCTCCCTTATTTGTGCCGTAAGCATTTTCCGCAATACATGTAGATATTTTATGGGTCTGTTGTTGTTTGGGGGCAGTTCCTTTGAGGGAGTCTTTCTGGATCAATATGGTCTTTCATTTGGTCACTCATTCGGGTAAGTTTGCTTCTTGTAAGCATCTATTCTAGTTTGTCATGAGCTAAAGAGAATTTTCTGAACCAAAATCCATATATACCATCATAGCTTGGAGTTTTCAAATTTAGTATTTTTTTAGTGTTGCTCTGAGTGAACCAATTTGTATTTTCGTCTTCGGTCCTTCTTCAAGTCCTTTTAACTCTTTTCCCATATTGCTTATCCATTCGGCTTTTCTGTTATGTTTTATTCGTTGCCATATTTTGCTCCAAATTATTTCGTTTCCTTGTCATCCGGTTGTTGCTATGTCTTTGTACAATCTCCCCCTACTTGTTGGTAGAATTTTTTTTGTCGTTTTGGAATATCCTGTTTTACCTATATTGTTTAATCCTGTCTCGATATCGTTTTAGTTTTTCATCTTTCACCAGTACCTTCTGGTTTATTTCTTCGAGTTGTATTGTCTTTTTTACTTGTATTGCTTTTTCCTTTTTGTCCCAACAAGTTCCAGCGTTTTTCCTTTGTTTCATCATTTTTGCTTGTATTTTTATTTTTATTTCTTTTTTCTGTATAGAGAGAATTACCCAGGGAAGGCTTTTAACAAACTCAGCACATGTCTTGCAGAACAAAAAATCACTTAGCAATTTCTCGACTTTCGAACTGCGAATTTCGAAGTAAAGACAGATAGATACATAAATAATTTTGAAAAGAATTTGATAGATAGATAGATAGATATGACAAGAATTAGATTGTTAAATATGAGCAGATAGAGATAGAGATAGAGATAGTTCACCACGTTATTCCGTATGTTATAGGGATTTCCTCAGATAGATAGATAGATAGATTGAGAGATATGAAAAGAATGAGACAAAGATAGATAGATAGAGAGATAGATAGATAGATATGAATAGATTGGGATGGTGTGATATGAATAGACAGAGATAGTTACATTGATTGAAAGAAAGAAAGAAAGAAAGATTTAGTACTAATGAAGCAATTAGTACTATTATATTGAACCAATATAATTCGACTCTGATAAGGCAGAAAGAAAATAAACCCATTTTTCACAAGCTAACAATCTCTCTATTTACAGTGTTGTAAGCTAGGCCCTTTTTAGTTGGTTGATTTATTGGTTTATTGATTGACTAGTTGATTGATTGATTTCAACAGCGTGTCAATCCATGTAGTTTTTTTTTTTTTTATTCCTAGAGCTTAGTGAATTGCTCTCATTCTACATTGATATTTACATTTTTAAGTAGTTACTTTAAAATATTTTTGCATATAGTTATATGATATTAAGTATTCGTATTTAATAATATGCCAACATTTTTGGGTTTCAAGTATTCCTAATAAATACAAACAATTGTAAGGGTACAAGTAATTGTTTCTATTTGATAATTGTCATTTGTTTGTACACAGTTATAAAGTAACTATTCTTAATACAAACAAATTATAATTATAAAGCTTCAAGTATTTCTATCGAAAATGAATAATTTTTAAACTGACCTATTTGGTTCACAGATAGGAACCGAACAGGTACAACCAATTCTGGTCAGAGTGGACCTGGGAGTAATGACAATAAAGGAGAACGCCATATTTATCCGATTTCTAGAACTGGCACCTTACCATGATATTAAGCGTCGTATGTAAGTTATCCATTTTTGGGGTGTTGAGGGTAGTGGGTCTTACTCCTCTGCTGGTGATACTGGCGGAATATTTTCAGCTCCTCCGGCAAGGAGGTAATTTTTTGGGTGTGGGAAAACATTTACCATTTGCATATTATGATTTTGAAAAGTAACACATTTTTCAGAAACTATTTATTTCCCCTTGTATAGGGTTTGAATTTGATATAAAGACGTTTTTAAAGTGGAAATTCATACGCATTACTTTTCGGAAGTGGAAAAAAAATAACCAAATCCCAAAACCAGTATTTAAAAGCTTAGATTCTTTTTAGTTTATGCGGATTAGATTAAAAGATTTCATAAAATTTTTATGTTAAGACTTAATTATGGATGCATAGGAACAACGCTAAAATTTTTTTTTACGGTGCCGTTGGCAAATTGGAGCCGACAGTGGAAGTCAGACAAGTCTGAGATCAACCGAATTTTATCTGTCAGCAAATAGTGCAAGCAGTTCTGACATGTGATGTCATGGTCGGGCGACCCCGGTGTAAAACAGGCATCAGGCCAGATTTGAGCACAGCACAAGGCAGTGTTGATAGAAAGGCCCACCCACAGACAAGACTGTACTCAGTGTATGTCGATTAGATGCAGTCAATGGAACGGTTCACCTAGAGACCTAAATAAAATAAAGAATTCATTACTGAGTCGCCGTTTAATATGTCTGTCGGTTTTCTGATAGGTTCTTATCTATCTATCTATCTATCTATCTATCTATCTATCTATCTATCTATCTAAGGGGGTGTCCTCGTGGTGTAATGGTTAAAGCGATGGGCTGCGGAATCGTAGTAAGCGAGTTCAAACTCAAGTCACGCTATTACATTCGCTTTCGGACTAATCCCTCTAGGAAAGATATGAAATCCCTAATTTCCCTTCTCCAGCTATGTATTAAATAGTACCATTATTTCTTCTTCGACAAGGATAGCTTAGCGTTTAAATAACTCACGGAAGTTGATATGCCATTAAACAAAGAAACCGAACCAAATTTCTCGCAGTCAATACATATCTATGTATCTGTCTATCCATCTCAGACTGTTTATATCTATCTGCCTGTTTTTTTACATCTCTCTCTCTCTCTCTTTCTCCTTGTCTCTCTCTCTCTCTCTCTCTGTCTCTCTTTATCTATTTGGGTGTATTGAGATATCGGTTATAACCTTGTCTCAGATAGCGTCGCTTATAATCAGACTTCAAGTACTTGATTTCTTTAAATGTATATTACTGGGGGGGGGGTTGTCGTTACGTAATCTTTTTGAACTATTCTAAATAGTTTCATATCCGCAAGAGTCAAGCAATCGGAAGTCCTGTTGGTGTGTGTTAGAAAATAGTCAACTGTATCCTCTGCAGAGAGGTAAGACCCTTTAAAAAAAAAAAAAGAAGGGCGTCCTAGGCATGACATTAAACAGTATCTGGTGGAGTGGCTCACACGAATAATGATATCTTCACCAGTATACCACGTGGAGCGTTGCTTAAAGTCTTTACAAGACCACACGTATGGTAATTTACGAAGCCCTTTGTTTCGATGTGGCACAAGGCCGAATGAATGGGGCACCCAATGAGACTCGAACTCACTCGTGTAGGTTTGCTAGTCAAGCTTGCTAACCGTTACACCACCAAAGGTGCCCTTAAATTTACTAAGCGTTTTGCTAAGATGTGGCACAAGGCCATATGAAAGGGGCACCCAATGAGACTCGAACTCACTCGTGTAGGTTTGCTAGTCGAGCTTGCTAACCATTACACCACCAGAGGCGCCTTAGTAATTTACAAAGCTCTTTGCTTCGATGTGGCACAAGACCGAATGAATGGGGCACCCAATGAGACTCGAACTCACTCGTGTAGGTTTGGCTAGTCTAGCTTGCTAACCGTTACACCACCAGAGGTGCCCTACAAGACCACACGTATGAAGTACTTAGACGATGGGACTCACTATTTAATAGTAACTGATCCGTTAGATTACAGTACTAACGAAAACAAGGAAAATCCGGGTCTTTTAATAACTTTCAGTGTGGCACAAGGTCAGAAACTTGTAGAAACAAGTGAGAATCAGATACTCTTAATAAACTTTAAAATACGCTAGTCACCCATAAAAAAAATCTAGGTATGGGATTCCTAGTGAGGATCGAACTCACTATTAGTAGCGCGAGACTAGCCTCCTAATCAGTACACCTGTCCTGGATATGACACTAAATTGCATCCGATGGTGAGGTTCTAGTTCTGTGGTAGAGTTAATATTTCATTATCAGACTGGTAGTTTCCGTTAGGGTCCTATATACAGATGGAATTGATATGTTTGAAAATTATTTGTATTGGATTGGAATACTTGATACCATAGAACCGTCTTCAAATTATTTGTAATTAGAATAGGTAATGAAGTTATACTTGTTTATCACCTACCAAGGAAGCAGTGTCTCATCAACCGAGACAGACATCAACACGTGACTAGCAAAGACATGGACAGCTATCAATAGGCTATCGGTCATATGGAAGTCAGACCTGACCGATAAAATAAAACACCGTTTTTTCCAAGCGGCGGTCGTGTTGATACTGCTATATGGATGCACTACATGGACGCTAACTAAACGTATGACGAAAAAGCTTGACGGCAATTACGCAAGAATTCTACGGGCAATATTGAACAAGTCCTGGAGACAGCACCCGAACAAGCAGCAACTGTACGACCACCTACCACCCATCACGAAAACTATCCAAGTTAGACGAAACAGACATGCGGGACACTGCTGAAGAAGTAGAGACAAGCTTATAAGGGACATACTCCAGTAAACCTTCTCACATGGACGTGCAAAGGCAGGACGACTAGCTAGAACCTATATACAACAGCTCTGTGCTGATACAGGATGTAGTCTTGAAGATCTACCGGGAGCGATGGACGATAGAGACGGGTGGTGGAAGAGGGTCAGGGAGATCCGGGCTGGCGGCGCGACATGATGATTAAGGATTACTAATAGTTACTTGAAACCGTGTAATTGCGTGCAAATAAATGACTATTATTAAATAGAAATAATAACGGAAAACCATATAATTATTCGTATTAGATGAGAATACTTGATATATAACTGTAAACTATTTATATTAAGAATAGTTACATGAAGCTATAATTGTTTTTGTTAGGTTTAAAGTCAAACTATTCACTTCTTATATATATATATATATATATATATATTGTACGGCCACCAACCTCCTATCTCAAAAACCCTTCAAATTAGACAAACAAGACATGCAAGAGACTGCTGGAGAAGCAAGGACGTTCTTCAATGTATCTCTTCACTTGGACAGGCCAGTGTCGGCCGATCAGCAAGAACTTACTTAGAACAGCTCTGCGAAGACACAGGATGTAGTCTGTAAGACCTGCCGGGAGCGATGGATGATAGAAACGGATGGAGCTAGAGAGAGAGAGAGAGAGAGAGAGAGAGAGCGGAGGAGGGAATCAGTGCTAGCAGCGTGACTTGATGATGATGTCAATTATTTACAAAGGATTATTATTATTAGGTACTTGAACCTACATAACCGAATGCAAAGTAATGATTATTACCTAAAAAGATATAGTTACTCGACACCATATAATTGTATAAAATAACGATATTAGATAGAAATACGTGAAAAAAAAACAAAAAACAACTGCGTGCAAATTGTTTGTCTTACATAGGAATATTTGATATATAAGTTCATACAATGACTGATGTTTGTACAGCGGTATTGCTTTCAACAAAAACTTCATCAGATGATGATTCTAGTTTCTTTGGTTTGGTTTGGTTTTAGTTGGTTTTATCAACCATTGGTCGGTTTGGTTTGGTTTTCATCAACCATTGTTGCTTATTTAACACCAGATCCATTTTTATACATGTAAACAATTATATTTCAAACAATTCACTTTAGTATAAGTATAGTTTTTTGTCTAGACTCTGTTAAATGTCAAAACAGTTCTATTTCAAACAATTTTGTTTAGCATAGAAAAATAGTTCTATTTCAAACAATTCTGTTTAGCATAGAAAAATAGTTCTATTTTTAACAGTTCAGTCGAGCATAAGTACGCAGTTAAAATGTCAAAACAGTTCTATTTCAAGCAATTAAGTTTAGCATAAGTATACAGTTTATTTCTATTTGTCCCATAGATAGGTGCTACCACTCCGAACCAGAGTAGGTCTGGAAAAGATGGCAATAAAGGGGTACTCTGCATTCTCCAAAGCTCCAGCATTACTGGAATGTCACAATCAGATTGTTTAGTGTCACATCCAGGACACACGCTGGCGGGGGTTACCCCACTGCAGAAAAGCAGTCGGTGTATTCTACAGCCCCGGCTGACTGGGCATGACTCTGTGTTCATATATGGTTTTGGAGCCGAAGCATCATTATCACTAGCTCAGAGCGCCCAGCAATAGCTCACAATACCACCTGATTTTGTTGGATTATCGTCACTCTATGGGATTGCCATATTCACGCTGATGCAGTTAAAGTCTTATCTTGGATCTTTTAAATGTATTTTCTTTTGTCAGATGGATAAAGTTCAAGATTAGTCAAGAATTCGGAAATAGAGTCGGTAATGAATCCTCGGCATCTCACCTCGATAGGAAATACATTGGTTATCCAGCCATTCCTGATACTTTGTTCTCGTAGATCCTCATCTTTTTCCAATTTACGCTAATGTGCAGAGTCGAAATTTTCTTCAAAAGAGACCATTAACTCAATAACGAAGTACAATGAAACAAAGGAAATATAGATGATTACAACCAAATGAATATGAGAGTCATTCAATAAATACAGGGATTTAAAAAAAAAGAAAGAAAATTTTTGTTTTCAGAATTCTTTCCCATAAATGTAAATTCTGGATTGTTTAAACTTGGTTAAAAAAATCGTTAATATATTTGTTTTGAGGTTATTCAAAATGACAGTAAATCAAAACAGAGTATTTCAGGATTGAACAGAAGTCTGTCAGGAAATCTTTCTTAGCTAAGAAGTGCAAACTATGTGAAATTTTCAGAAGAATGTATAATGTGTATAGAGAAGCATGTTATCATAAAAAATGTTTGCAGACAGGCTAAACATGGGTTTACCACAACGAGAATGATTAGCGCAGTGATTAATAAAGAAGGTCATACTGACAGTCTTTTGGGACATGAAAGAACCCATCACTCTGGATTTCCTAGAAAAAGGTGCAACTGTAATCAGTGCCTCCTGTTGACAACTCCTAGGTAAAATTTACCGTATTTATTGAATAACCCTCGTAAAATTTCAGCGTTAAATAATCCATAAAGAGTTGATATGCCGTTTTATAAATAAACCAAACCAAACAAGCAATCGATCACAATTACTGCGGGACAGCTAATTGATTTTCCCTGTTTCATATCTATCACATTTTTCTCGTCTCCCCTCGCCCAATTTCCATTTATTTAATCATTCAATAATTCTATCTCACTTTCTCTTTTAGTTTGTTTCATATATCTTTCGTTTTACTGTTCAAATTTATTTGCTTATTTGCTTATCTTTCCCAGTCTATTAATCTCTCTCTCTCTTTCTCTTTCTCTCTTTCTTTCTCTCTCTTTCTCTCTTTCCATGTATATTTTTAAATGAGTAGGTCCACGAAGAGATTTGTATTTATTTATTTATTTATTTATTATTAAAACAAACAAATTCTAAAAATTACAAATCTCTTCGTGCACCTACTTATTTTAAAATATTTCTTTCTCTCTTTTGGCCTACAACAAAAAATTATACACACACACACACACACACACACACACACACACACACACACACACACACACACACACACACACATATATATATATATATATATATATATAATTGTCTGCTTATCACTATCAAGGAATATTTAAAAAAACGATTTTAATCCTTTCACTCACTCTTTTCTTTCGTCTGTCTTTCTTTCGATGTCTTTCTCTTAATCGAATTGACTGATTTTGATAAGCTTTCCCTAAACGTTCCTATCTATCTATCTATCTATCTATCTATCTATCTACGAGGATTGTTCCAAAAGTTCAAAGCCTCACCCAGATTTTAGATTTGTCATACACCTTTCACATTCGTACGCGCCTCGCCGACACAGAAATTAAGACAGAAATCTGAATTAGTTTTTCTAGTTACACTAGAAGTGGCAGTGTGGCGCCACAAGAAAAATGTTCAGCTCTGGCTTTCCTTTTTGTATAAAGCTTACAACTTTTAGAATGACCCTCGTATCTATCTATCTATCTATCTATCTATCTATCTATCTATCTATCAATTTAAATTTTTCCACATCTATCTATCTATCTATCTATCTATCACGCTCTAGAGATCTAATGATAAAATGGATCCACGATGTGAGTCCAAAATTATTAACGGTTATACCGGGTAATAGATTCTACTAATGATTGTACTTAAAAATATTTTCTTAGGAGTCATAAAGTACCTTCTATTATTCTCTTTTCCATTGCCCAGCATGGTACCCTTTTACAAGTACATTAATTATCAATGCATAAAGACAATAATCTGTCTGCATTTTCACACGAACAAGTACATCCGTTCTTACAAACGGGCTACTCAATCTGTATTCATTTGAAATGATCACACACACGCGCGCACGCACATACGCACGCATGCGCGTAAATGCATGCGTCATGATAAAACTGAACACCAAAAACTATTGTATATTCTGAGTTCAAAAATTATCGAGACCGAAGCTGTATTTAACAAGACGGAAATGAGCAAAGGTATATTTTCTTCAAAATACGACCACATACGCAAATGCATGTATCATGACAAAGTAAGTTGGCGACCGTAGTCGAGGGCGACCAGAAGGCTCCCTTTTCAATAGCTTCTACACCGAGGTATAGGGGAGGGCGCTACTCTTTTCCTTGGTTACTCCACTTTACCCTTGATACGTACCCTATATTGCTGAGTGTTAAGCAAGGAGGTATCAAGTACCATTTTTTGAGTTTTTGGTATGACGCGATCAGGAATTGAACTCAAGTGTCCCGGACCATTGGCGAACACTACGCAAAACTATTGTATATACTATCTGTGTTCAAAAAATATCGAGACTGAAACTGTATTTACCAAGACGGAAATTAGCAATGAATGAAACGTAAATTATCTTAAAAATGCGACCAAAAAGTTTCGGGACTGAAGCATTTTTTTAAAAGCGACAAGTGAACAATGAGCGAAATATATATTTTTTTCAAAACAGGCCTCAAGACAACTAACACATTCCAGTGAGTTTCCAATTGGTTGAAGCTTCTCTAAGACATTTGGGAAGCTGTGCCGTCGTATTTTAATGTCAACCACGTCTTCAAATATTATTCTTAATAAACAAGATAATATCGTATGGAGCTTGGCCTAATGAGCATGGAGGGTGCTGCTCTTGCATAATGCTGTGATTTGCCAAAAACATGCTGATCGAAAGTATCGTTTCCCAGTCGGCTGGGGCTGTAGAATACTCTGATTGCATCTCTGCAGAGGTGTAAGACGCTACCGAACGCGTGTTCTGGATATGATATTAAACCATCTGATGGTGAGGCTCCTTTCCGGGAGCTTTGGGGAATATAGATGACCTCTTCATTGCCATTGCTCCCAGGTCCACTTTCACCCACTGTGGTATCACCTGATAGGGTCTGATCTATGGCTTAAATAGAACTGTTTGATATTTAAATTTAGTGCGAACAATGACTTATGTTAAATCAAATTGTTAGAAATAGAACTGTTTGATTGTAAACAAATGACTGATGTTTAATTTATTTGTTATTGATACTAGGAACAATTGAACTGTGTGCTAAAGAATGAATAATGCTGAATAGAATTATTTGTGTTGATTAGCAGTAATTAAAACTATTTATCTGTGTGCCTAGATTGAATTAATAGTGCTACATAGCGATGCTTAAAACTATTTAACTGTAAAAAGTAAAGTTGGCGACCGTAGTCGATGATGATCCGAAGGCTCTCTTTTCAATAGCTATTGCACTGAGGTGTAGAGGAGGACACTACTCATTTCCAGGGATTGCTTCCTTTTACCCTTAATACGTACCCTATAATGCTGAGTGTTAAGCAAGGAAGCATCAAGTACCATTTTTGAGTTTTTGGTAGGACTCAACCTGGGATTGAACCCCGGTCTCCTGGGCTATTGGCGATTCTAAATAAAACTATTCGTATTAGAATATTTGGGATCATCTAAAATAATATTATAATACTTGTGAGCAAAGATAGTAACTCTGACTGATTTACGAATAAGATTACCTACAAACTATCCAGTCCCGTCGACTGGGGCTGTCGAAAACGCCGACTGCCTCTTTACAGAGGGGTGAGACCCCCAAGGAAGTATTCTAGATTTGACAAAAAACCATCTCATGGTGAGGCTTCAGTCTTGGAGCTTTAGAGAATGTAGAGTACCCCTTCATTGCCATTGCTCTCAGGTCCACTCTTACCTAGAGTGATAGCACCTGATATTAAGAGGTGAAATAGAACTGCCTGACATTTAAGCTGTCTGTAAACAAACGACTTATGCTAAATAGAACTGTTTGACCATTTAACTGCATGTAAACAAATGACTGATGTTTAATTGAATTGTTAGTGTTACATAGCAATACTTGGAACCATTTAACTGTGTACAAATGAATGAATAATGTTCAATAAAATGATTAAGGTTAACTAGCAATACTTGTAACCACTTCACTCTCTGCAAACAACACCCCACAAGGCACCAACTGTACGGCCACCTGCCTCCCATCACGAAAACTATCCCACCTAGACGAACCAGACATGCAGGACGCTACTGGAGAAGCAAGTGATGTACTCCTATGGACCCCGCATATGGCCAAGCAAAAGCAGGACGACCATCTCGAACATACATACAGCAGCTATGTGAGGATACGGGATGTAGCCCTGAAGACCTGCCAGAGGCGATGAATAATAGGGAGAAGTGGCGAGAGAGGGTCAGGGATATCCGTGCTGGCGGCACGACATGATAATTATGATGATGATGATGATGATGATGATGAACTGAGTAGAAACAATCGCAACACCTGTGTGCAAAGTAAATGTTTCGAACTCTTTTTAAAATGAAATTGGCAACAAACTATTCACTTACAAATCATTAAGATATGTGCAAACAAATGACTGGTGTGAAATTGTTACATAGCAACACTTGAAACTATTTAATCAGTTCAGGATTGTTTAAAAATGTTATCAACAAAATGTGTTTACAAATCATATATATCTAATATACCTGTATAAAGAGGATTTGGTATTAAATAACCCACAAAGGTTGATATGCTATAAAACCCTACAACCCAAACAAACCAAACCAAAAGTATCAAAACTGCTGATGAATGCGTCAGTATCATATTATTATCTATTGCTCAGTATATATTGGAGGCGCGCGTGGTGTAATGGTTATCATCGTAGAGAATGGTCACGGCGATATGATTTCATATCCTGGACCAGGCTGTTTTCACTTCAAATTGCGCTAACACCCTTGGAAAATATATGCATCTAATAATTCTCTTTCTAGAATAAATAGTAGGGCAGACTGTGCTCTTTAGCCTTAATATGGCGACTAGTTTAAGAAGGAAAACTAAAACTTGTTAAACTTCGCTTAAAAATTAACCTTTGCTCGTATGGAGAAATTGTGTAAACACGCGTACGCACACACACACACACACACACACACACATATATATATATATATATATATATATATATGTGTGTGTGTGTGTGTATGTGTGTGCTCATACTGTATAAGTCCATCCTTGATTTTAGAGAAGATATACTTAATTTATGATATCTTTTGTTTACAGGTCAGTCTCAGATTTCGTGGGTGATCGAACAACAAATTAAGTTCACAGTGCACTATATTTTACCGTATATAAAGCATATTTCAAGAAACTCCCACAATCAAGCGAAGGTACGCTATAGTAAAAAAAAATATAAATTATGGCCTAGTAACAAGCGACGGAGAAATTAAGACCATCAAAGAAGTAAATACACTCTACCTTAAGATCTCGTTTGATATTGTGGTAGCATCGGATGCATTTTTTTCTGTTTCAAATCCAGGTAAAAATGAGAATTTTGAATGCTGATTTTAAAAGAAGTCTCGTCCTTTATCACTTAGAATATGATTTTATTATTCTCATATTTTCCTCTCGTGCCATTTAACGTACTAACATAACTTTAATGAATATCAGAAGTTACGTTTTTGGACTCCAACGTACATGTGCCATGCTAGTGGGCCTTTGAATGCACTGTCTGTATCCCCTGTAGAAGGGTAAGATACACCCGGCAAAACGGCTGGCCTCAATTAGCATTTGATAGGTTCAATTTCGGGAAATCTGGGTTGTGTGGAGAACCCCTTCATCACCATTACTTCCAAGCTCACTCTAACCCAAGGGGGTTGTACCTGTTAACATCCCATTAATATATTAAGTAAATCTGTTTAAAAATTGTTTGTATCATATTAGAATACTTGATACCGTATAACCGCAAATTATTTGTATTACGTATAGTTACTTGGAGCTATAATTGTTTTCTAAAGATTATTATTAACTACTTGAAACCATATAAGTATGTGCATACAAATTATTATTATTGAATAGAAATAGATACTTGAAACCATGCAATGAGTAGAATTAGATCGGTATTCTTGAAACTTTACATCAGTATGCAAATTATTTGTTAACAATAAGAATTGAAATACTTGATATAGTATAATTATTTACAAGAAAAAAAAACTATTAAAAAACAACTACGCAAAGAAATGCAGATATAATTGTACAATGAACGTGATTCCCTAACCTCTACGTATAAAATAACCCTGGACGGGTTAACGTACAGTTGAAATTAATCAATCAATTCGACGTGTATACTAACTCAGTCAAAGTTAAGAATAAGCGTAACGATTTTTACAGTTATTGCTGTCTGCTTGGTAATTCTGAGAGCGTGTTCATTCACCAACTCTTTTCTCTGTTAATCATTGTGGTATGCCAGAGACAAAGCTATTGTTTCTGGTGATATTTCAGAAAGCCTAAATGAGTTTTCATGCTTTTTCTAAGGGCATTATTGCTAAGTGAACCTGAATTGCCTGAGCCCAAGTTTGAACTTGGTTCAGCAATTTCATTTTCCGTGCCACCACACACCTACAGCTACGACTTCCGCTTGGATGAAAGAAACTGGATAAGTCATTCTTAATCCTTTGTATGTATCCCTTTCTTTTTGTCTTTCTTTCGTTCTTTCTTTCTTTTATCTTTCTTTTTTGCACTCTTTCTTTTATTTCTTTGTTTTTGTACTCTTTCTTTCTTTCTTTCTTTCTTTCTTTCTTTCTTTCTTTCTTTCTTTCAGTTGAATCTTTTCTTTCTTTCTTTCTTTCTTTCTGTACTCATTCTTTTTTTCATGCTTTTTTCTTCTGTTCTTTTAAAAAATATTCTTTCTTTCTTTCTTTGCTTTTCTACGCCTCATCTCTCATCTTCATCTTCCCTTCTCTCTCTCTTACCCATCTATGATTTCTTTCTAATGTCTTTCAGATAAGGCGTTAATCCCACGCCTTGTTCACAACGTCATTCATTTTAAGGTTCCCGCCTTTTCCCATAATTCCCCTCCTCTTTTCCCACCTTGTTCCAATCAACTACTCATCTGCACTATTACCAAGCAAAAGATCTTTATCGTTTCATATATGCCAACACGTCACTTCCAATGTATCGTCTGGCAGACAACGTGTAACTGATTCTAAATGACTGAGAAACCGTCTAAGAACAGATGAAAAACACATGTTTTGTATTTGATGCCTTCTAAATGCAGCTTGTCTCCGAAAAGGAAAAATTTCCTGTATTTCCACGAGAACACTGACGCTAGAAGCATTGTTACAGATTCAAGCAGACATTTTCACTTGATGATTTTTGATAGTAACTAAAGATTTTTTGTTCCTATTTACAAACATTTAAGGAATCTTCTGCAAATTCAAGAAAAAAAAAGACGTACGTTGCCCACACATTCACAAAGATCGCCGGGATGTGTCTTACATGACAACTATTATGGGACAGAGATAGTCAGTTCTGCCTACCTCTGTCCTGTAATAGATGAAATATATATGCAAATGTAACGACTATTATAGGACAGAGATAGATCATACTTACCTCTGTCCCATAATAGTTGTCACGTTTAGTATATGAATTTATTTACAATTATAACGACTACTATGGGACAGAGGTTGTAGGTCATGTCTACGTCTGTTCCCTAATAGTTGTTTCGTTAAATGTATGAAATTTATATGCAAATGTAACGACTATTATGGAATACATAAAAGAATTATACAATGAGGCTTCATCATAATTAGACATTCCTGCAATGGGAAGGAAAATCTAAAAAATCTGGCGGTACTATTTGACACTGCTGGGCTCTTTGAGGTAGTGGTGATGATGCTTTGACCCCGAAAATGTTGCAAATGATTTTTTGTGCTCAATTATTTTTAGTGTGTTGGTTCCTTTCCGTAATACACAATGCTGATTATTGCCAAGAAATGTTTTTTATTTGATTTCTATCAACCATGAAGCATCGTTCAAACGAAAAATGGCCAGCCACATTTGACACATAACTTCTTATAAAGTTAATTAATCAAATGTTGCTTGCAATTTATCGATTTTCATTTGATAAGAATGAGAATTGGGGATTCGATGGATTTTCATGAAAATATCCACACTGAGTTTCCCATATTTATAACCTTGTGCCAAACTAAGCTAAGCTTAATGAATAACTGCTATCACTCTTTCTTTCTTTCTTTCTTTCTTTCTTTCTTTCTTTCTTTCTTTTTGAACCCTTTCTTTCTTTCATATTTTTTTCTTCTGTCCTTTTAAAAAGTCTTCTTTCTTTCTTTCTTTCTTTCTTTCTTTCTTTCTTTCTTTCTTTCATGTTCTTTTCTTCTGTCCTTTTAAAAAGTCTTCTTTCTTTCTTTCTTTCTTTCTTTCTTTCTTTCTTTCTTTCTTTCTCCTTTCTCTCTCTCTTACCCATCTATGATTTCTTTCTAATGTCTTTCAGATAATAACGTAAAATGTTAATATTTTTGTGTGAAGATGAGTTTAATTTTTACGGACTTTATTTTGTGTACACATTTAAAGACTATGACTCCATTAGATTATTATATTACTGCTAACGCTGATGGTCTTTTACTGGAGTCTAAGAGACAGCAAGATTCCTCAGATCTCCAGACTCTTCTTAGTATTCTGGCCGACCTCAGCAATGCCTTAGTTTGGATTGTCTCTGCTCTTCCGGTTTCTAACTCACCCAGCCCCCTTACCAAAGATTTCGGAATCGTTTCAAGTGCACCAGTTATAATTGGTATTACCATTAACTTCTTGTCCCATAAACTTTTTAGTTCTCTGGCAAGGTCGAAGTACTTGTCTCTCTTTTCGTTTTATTTGATCTTCACTCTGTTGTCCGCCGGGACGGCAAAGTCCACAATTTGGCAGGTTATTATTATTGTTTACTCCTTTAATGTTTTTCACATCAGCGTTAGCTGATGGTCTTTCACTGGATTTTGAGTGACAGCAAGTCTTCTCAGGTCTCCAGGACTCTTCTCAGTATTCTGGCCGTTCTCAACTAATGCTGAAGATTGGATGGTCTCCACCTGTCCTTCAACTTCCAAGTCCTCCAGTCCCTTTAATAGTCCCTTAGTTACTATACCGAATACACCAATCACAGTTGGTATACTCGTCACCTTCATGTTCCATAGTTTTTTTATTCTCTAGCAAGGTCAGGGTACTTATCATTCTTTTCACGTTCTTTCAGTTTTATTCTGTGGCCAGCCGGGGCAGCAAAGTCTACAGTTTTGCAAGTTTCATTTTTTTTGTTGATTACTATAAGGTCTGGTCTTCTGGCGGAAATTAGGTGATCCATTTGTTTGCCATCAGATTCAGTTTAGTGTCATATCCAACACTTCCATATCTCCAGGTGAAGTCTAAGTTGCTTGATGGTTAGCATACTAGACTGCGACTTCAAAGTAAGCGAGTTCGAGTTCTAGTAGAAACTCAAACGGAAAAGCCGTTTGAGGAATTGACTCTGTATTGAAGACAACCGAAAAATACGGCATCCATTTTTTGATGAGCTCCTTGAAGAGTTCCATACCCATTGCAAAGCTGTGAAGATGGAACCAGCGAGCAAGGTCGTGAGAGAACTGCAACAGAAAACGAGAAAGCTAGTATCAAGGTTTGTGTCTGCTCTCTCTCTCTCTCTCTTCTTACGACGTTTTATTTCTCTCTGTCTATCAAAAAATGTCGACTCATTTTTCTTTCGCTTCCCCCCTCTCGACGTCTACTAAGATGTGTGATCGCAAATAAATGCTTGTATTGGCGGACCAAAACGATGTTCAGTATGTTCTTCACTTCTTTTTATCATGGGGGAGGTTACCACGAGGTCCGACTGAAACTTAAGGTGTAGTGGTACACTAATATACCTTTTAGAACCGTGATGAAGCAAGCGTCTATGTGGTGTAATAGAACTACAAACATCTATTTGTAATCTATAGCCCGTCAATATATATATATATATATATATATATATATATATTAAAAAGAATAAAAGATAGATAATAAGGAAGAATTTTTGCCATTTGCCTTATCACTTTTGTTCATCGCTATCTTTCTCTCTTCATATATATATAAATATATATCTATATCTATATATATATATATATATATATATATATATATATATATATATATATATATAAGTAGCCATTCTGAAGTACTGCAGAAAATAGTTACATTGGTAGCACGTGAGATTAGAGTTCCAGTTTTCTAGATGTTATCAGATGCAACGGTGAGCCAATGAAAGTGTTAAATGATTCTCTGAAAGGAAAGAAATATATTAGTCTGAAGAAATCTCAAAGTCGTTATAATATCTCATATCAGAACTATTTCTTAAGAGTCGAGACAAACGATTTTCAACAATTGTGCACAAGCGAAGAGATCATAGATTCTATGCAAGAATTTCGAGGAGCTTATAAATAGAACTATGAAAAAGATTAAAATTTTAGTAATTCGAAATTTGAAACAGTCTCTTATTACAAATCCCCAGTCATTTAACTAAAGGAAAGCGAGAACCATGGCCACCAGGAGATATCACCGTGGCGTAGTGGCTAAAGTGCTGAATGGTGGCGTTGTAGTAAGCGAGTTCGAGCCCCAGTTGCTCTATTACGTTCACTTTTGGACTAATACCGTTGGGAAAGATAAGAACCCTCTTATTTCTCCAGATGACGGTCAGATAATATAACTTCTGTTCTTATAAAAGAATTGCTTTGGCATTAAATAACTCACGAAGGTTGATATGTCATTTAACAAAGAAACCAAACCATGGCCACCAAAATTTTCTTGGTTAATAATGGGACTTTGAAGCATGCATTTTATATAATTGATTTTGAAAATTCCTGTTTAAAAGATTTTATGAACGATTGATTAGTTTCAACAGTATGCCATATCGTCGTGAGTTATTTTGTGTCGAGAGGTTAGGGAATCGCATACATTGTAGATTTATATATTTTTTTGTATAATTGTTTCTTAAGAATTTTTTTGCCTACTGTTATATAATATCAAGTATTCCAATCTAATAAAATTAATTTCCACACACTTATATGATTTCTTGTATTCCTATCTAATACTTATAATCTATACACAATTTAATGGTTTCAGGTTTTTATTTCTCTTTCATAATAACAATAATAAATTTTTGCACACAATTACATGGTTTCTAATAAGTATTAATCCTATTTACCAACCCCTCCGTTCGGGCAGGATATGACACAAGGTCAATTTTTAAGCGGAGTTTAACAGGTTTGAATTCAGAGTTTTCCTTCTCCTAGACTAGTTGCCTAACCAAGGCTGAAGAACCTAGTCTGTCCTACTATTTACCCATAGCTGGAGGGAGAATAATTGGATTCATACCTTCCCCAAGGGTATTAGTGCTATGTGAAATGCAATCAGTCTCGTCCAGGATTTGAACTCGTGTCGCCGTGTCCATTTCCTACAACGATAATTATTACACCACGGTTTCAAATAAGTATTAATAATCCTTAGTAAATAACTATAACTTTAAGTAACTATTCTTAACAAAAGTAATTTGTACACAGTTATACAGTATAAGGACCGGCTCATTAGCTTAGAGGGTAGAGTGTTCGCCAATGAACCGGGAGACCTGGGTTCAATCCCTGGTCGCGTCATACCAAAGACTTTAAAAATGATACTTGATACCTCCTTGTTTAACACTCAGCAATATAAGGTACGTATCATGGGTAAAGTGGAGCAATACAGGGAAAGGATTAGCACCGTTCCCTACACCTCGGTGTTGTAGCTATTGAAAAGGGAGCCTTCTGGTCACCCTTGATTACGGTCGCCAACTTTAATTACTTTATATAGTATAAAGTATTCCTCCTATCTAATAAAATAATTTTAAACAGATCTATTTGACCCATAGCGGGGGACTCTAAGAACTACTACTGCTCTGGATCATTGTGGACCTAGGAGTAATGACAGTGAATGTGTACTTCTCACTGCCCAGAGCACAATTTACAGTTTAGTATTATACCCAGGATATCCTTTTTAGGGGAGTGGGGGGGGGGTCTTGCTATTCTGCAGAGGATGCAGTCTGTGTATTCTTAGTCTCGCAAACAAGGCTTTTGAATAGTTTTAGAATGGAAGGATAATACTTAACTGGACCCTTACTTTGCGTCCATAAGGTTAACTCAGCCTAATATTACTTTTTTGTTTAACCGTATAAAGTAGAGATCTAACTGAAAATATCCAAACCAGGATTTTTATTCCATACATTTTCCCCAGTTACCAGAAAATTAAGACTTTAAAAAGTTTGTTGATTGATTGTTTGGTTTTACGGCATGTCAACTCTTGTTGGGTTATTTAATGCCGAAGACAGTCTTTTTAGCAAGCAATTAGATGGTTTCAAGAAAATATCTGTAAAACAAATAATTTATACTCACTTATATGGTTTAAAGTACTTTTATCTATAACTAATAACTATTAAACAGACCCATAGATGGACCTTAAAAGCTTCTACTAAAACATAAAAAATACTGTAAACATAAATCTGGGAGAAATAATTATGAACCGGTGACTCCACACTTGCTAGAACTCTGAAATTAGAGACTGATATATCCTATCCTTTATGGGAAGTAGGAGGAACCCTTTTCAGAAGATGCTGACGATCTATTTTACGCCCTGCCGATAGGGCAATGTGTTTGGTTTGACTTCTTTCTTTAATGGCATATCAACCTCCGCGAGTTATCTAATGCCAAAGCTATACTTGTAGAAGAACAGTCGGGGTAAGATATTTATCCGATTTCCGGCCGAGTCAAATTTGATTCTATACCATTTTATAGAGGGTGAGGGACCACGCATAAATTTAGATGCGTGCCCGTCAAAAAAATACTTGATCCCCTTGGCATTCCTCATTTTGGAACTCCTCAGGCGCTTCGCGGTTAACTCAATCCTGCTAAACAGGTATTGCCTGCAAGCGCGGTAGATTTATCCTATTTCTCGATAAGTTAGATTTAAGCAGAAGTCATTTTATAGTGGGGACCTACGCTCGAATTGAGACTCATGCATGGCCGCTACAAAAATGCTTTATCATATCGGATACCCACATTAGTAGTATTTTATCCATTGCTGGAGGTTTCATACCTTTTCCAAGAGTATTAGTCCGAAAGTGGATGTAATAGAGCGGATGGAGCTCGAACTCGTTCACTACTTTAGCCATTACACCATGACGTACCTCCCGCCAGAGTGATTTAAAAAAAAAGATGTTTTCATTTGCAGTAATTGCATAAGCGTTAACGACTTGGTGGTATTTATGAACTTATATGTTATCAGAAAGATAAATCAGTTTGTTTGTTTGAGTTTATGGCAACCTTTGTAGGTTATTTAATGCCAAATACATTTTAATTCTTCATCATGAAAGATTAAAGGTTCAATACTGGTCAGTATAATGTCTTTAATTCCTACCAATTTAAAATGCCGAAATTTTTGCAAAATTGTATGCTGTTCTATTCTTTGTAAAATGCCGCTTGAACAATGTATTTTAAATGTAAATCCAAATTGAATATATGACTCTGGTCGAATGTATTAGTATACACGGCAAAAAAGTTTTGAATCTTTTCTAAAAGCTTAGAATTGTCACAGTTTCCCCACCCCCATAGCAGTTAATAAGAAAACAAAACAACCTAAATAAATCCCAATGCCGCAAAAAACAAAAACAAAAAAACAACACATGTTAGGGCCAGAATCGGAAGACAGGTGAAAATATACCCCAATAATATATATTAGTCCTGGACTATAACTAAGTTAAAACTTATGGGAAAAGAAAGTCCCCTCCCACCTTTTTTTACGTACACATGGGAAGTAGCATGATGGACGTAAAGGTATGCGAATAAACCCTTTGACCGCTAAACGCAATGCCTAACCTTGTCCTGGACGTGTGAGACTTGCGGCTTAACGCTCAGGATTGTCAGTTCGATCGGGGAACTACTGCTGCTCATCTATAAGAGTGGCTTCTATAGATGAGAATAAAAACAGCCATCGAAAGATAACCATGACCCACACTCAAACCACATACATAAGCCACATCGCTCTTCGCGCGGGTAAAAAAGGGGCGCGTCCTGCTGAGGTTGGAGCCCTGGCCTCAGTGTTCGAAAAATCAGCTACAGAGCTCAAACAAAAACTACTAAAATGCAAACAAACAATACAAATAGCGACATTTAACATTAGAACCCTAAATAGAATAGGTCAACTATCAGAGCTAACTGCATCGGCTGTAGAACATAAGATAGACATAATTTGCGTACAAGAACACCGATACAAGCACACCGAAGATATCAAATATCACGAAACTGTCAATGGATGGACGCTAGCCACTGTAACAGCATGGAAAAACTCTATCAATGCCACGGTAGGAGGAGTAGGAATGCTTATAGGACCAAGAGCGTTAAAAACACTTAATTGCATTGAGAGAATACAACCTAGGATGATGGCAGCTACGTTTAATGGCAACCCCAGAGCAACAATCATCTCCTGCTACAGCCCTACCAATGTTAGTGAAGAAACCGAACAAGTTACCTTCTAGGATTAGCTATCCTCTCTAGTGCGTAGCATTCCTAAACGCAGAGATATGAATGCCCAAATCTGGAAAAACAGAAACAACATATATAGCCTACACAACACGTCAAATAGGAATGGAAAACATCTAACAGATTTCATGATAGAAAATAGATTAACATGCCTCAATACAAACTATCAAAAAAGGGAGGGAAAATTATGGACCTACACACACGCGAACAAGAGTAAAGCACAGATAGACTACGTCTTTATAAACAAGAAATGGAAAAATAGTGCGATGAATTGCGAGGCATACTCCTCTTTCGGGGGTGTGTCCTCCGATCACCGAATAGTCACGGCAAAATTACCACTAAGCCTACGAAAAAATGCCACACGAACAGCGACCACTAAACATTATGACTGGGCCCTTCTTAACAACAAAGATATTAGAGATAAATATGTGTTAGAACAAAGAAACAGATTCGAGACACTACAAGAGAAGACAGAAAAAGGTACCCCAAATGACGAATATGAGAATTTCGTTGACGCACACCTCGAGGCGGCATCGAAGTGTATTCCAACAAAACCTAGAACTAAATATAGAGTCCCATTGCAAACGGTAGCGATTAGAGAAAAACGTGCACTCGTGAAAACTGCCTCCAAAAGCTATAGGAAGAACCCAACAAACACAGATACCCGAAAACTAAAAACGGCACAATATTAATTAGCAGGCATATATCTAAAAGAACAGACGGAATACATACAAAATCAGATAGATAAGATTAGAGACTCGGTGGAAGATAGGCAATCTAGGATAGCCTGGCAAACAATAAACGAAGTGAGTAGAAGGAAGAGCACAGCCAAAGAATAAAATTGTGGAAACAATATTTTAAAAATCTACTAGGAAACCCACCGAAAGTTACGCATGAACCGATCACCAGAAATATCAGTAAGCAATTGGACATTAAACTAGGTCCGTTCACCAAAGAAGAACTCGACTCGGTTCTTAGAAAAATTAAAAATAGAAAAGCTGCAGGGCTGGACGAGATTCCCTCAGAATTATGGAAGACCAGACAATTCGATGACATACTGCTCCGACACTGCAACGCAGTCTATAATCAAAATCCCATAGACAGATGGATGAAGGGATGCATCCTCCCCTTCCATAAAAAGGGTGACCTCGGATTAGCCAAGAACTACCGAGGTATAACACTTAAATCCATAACAGCCAAAATTTACAATGCCCTACTACGAAACTGCATAGAACCCAAAATAGACAACATCCTTAGGAAAAACCAAAATGGCTTCCGAAGAAATAAATCCACGACCTTACAAATATTGACCATCCGTAGAATCCTTGAAGGCGTACGGGCAAAAAACCTACAGGCGACATTACTATTTGTCGACTTTACCAAGGCCTTCAACTCCATTCACAGAGGGAAGATGGAACAAATCCTACTAGCATACGGCCTACCAAAAGAAACCGTAGCAGCAATAACAATTCTCTACAGAGTTAAAGTACGTTCACCGGATGGAGGCACAGAATACTTCGACATTGTAGCAGGAGTACTACAAGGGGACACGGTAGCCCCATACCTCTTTATCATCTGTCTAGATTACGTGCTTAGAACTTCGATTGATAAAACCAGAGAAAACGGCTTCGAGCTGAAAAAGAAAAGAAGCAGAAGGTACCCCGCAAAAACAATTACTGACGCCGACTACGTCGATGACATAGCATTACTGGCGAATACACCCAACCAAGCCGAAACACTACTGCATAGTTTGGAACGAGCCGCCACAGGCATTGGACTTCATGTCAATGCACACAAAACTGAATATATGTGCTATAATCAAACAGGCGACATCTCCACACGGAACCTCTCTGAAACTGGTAGACAAATTCACCTACCTAGGAAACAGCGTCTCATCAACCGAAAAAGACATCGACACATGGCTAACGAAGGCATGTACAGCTATTGATACTATTTACCAACCCCTCCGCTCGGGCAGGATATGACACAAGGTCAATTTTTAAGCGGAGTTTAACAGGTTTGAATTCAGAGTTTTCCTTCTCCTAGACTAGTTGCCCAACCAAGGCTGAAGAACCTAGTCTGTCCTAATATTTACCCATAGCTGGAGGGAGAATAATTGGATTCATACCTTCCCCAAGGGTATTAGTGCTATGTGAAATGCAATCAGTATCGTCCAGGATTTGAACTCATATCGCCGTGTTCATTTCCTACGGCGATAACGATCGGCTTTCGATCATATGGAAATCAGACCTGACCGATAAAATGAAACGCAGTTTCTTCCAGGCAGCGGTCGTATCGATACTGTTATATGGATGCACTACTTGGACGCTAACTAAACGGCTGGAGAAGAAGCTGGACGGCAATTACACAAGAATGTTGCGAGCAATATGGACAAGTCCTGGCGGCAACACCCCACAAGGTACCAACTGTACGGCCACCTGCCTCCCATCACGAAAACTATCCAACCTAGACGAACCAGACATGCAAGACACTGCTGGAGAAGCAAGGACGAGCTCATAAGTGATGTACTCCTATGGACCCCCGCATATGGCCAAGCAAAATCAGGAAGACCAGCACGAACATACATACAGCAGGTATGTGAGGATATGGGATGTAGCCCTGGAGACCAGCCAGAGGCGATGAATGATATGGAGAAGTGGCGAGTGAGGGTCAGGGATATCCGTGCTAGCGGCACGACATGATGATGATGAGGATGACGACATTTTAATACAAATAAGCATTTTTATTTTAAACAATTCATTTTAGCATAAGTACAAAATTTAATTGACAAAAACATTCCTATTTCAGCAGTTCTAATTCAAACAATTCAGTTTAGTACAAGTATAGTTTTAGTTTACACACAGTTAAATGTCAAAATAGTTCTATTTTAAACAATTCAGGTTAGCATAAGTACGAAGTTTTGTTCTATTTGACCCATAAATAGGGTCCTATCAAATGCTACCACTCTGAGCCAAAGTGGACCTGGAAGCGATGGCAATAAAGGTGTATTTCGCATTTCCCAAAGTTCCAGCATTACTGGAGCTTCACCATCAGATCGTTTAGTGTCATATCAGGACACTCGTTGGCGGGGTCTTACCCCCTCTGCAGATATGAAGTCAGTGTATTCTACAGCCCCTCAGCAGACTGGGCAAGATAGATCAGTGTTACGAACTGAAATTTCCTGATGTAGGACTTGTTTTTCAGTAATTTTTTATAACGTGTATTTTTTTCGCTATTTATTTCTTTTTATTGATTTTTAACAAATTTCCACGGTGAATACCCTTGAAAGTAAGTTTCATGAAGTTGGAGCAAAAAAAAAAAAAAAAAAAAAAAAAAGAAGCTTCTCACAAGAATTGAACTCGCATTCCATATGCTGGCAATATCTTTTATGGGCAGCAACCCGAGCAATTAAGTCATAGATACCTATGACAGGACGAGGAGCAAATCCTTTGTTATATTTCAATCTATTCAGACATATTTCTCCCTCATAGTGAAGCTTAGAATGCGTTGACTGGAGTATAAACTCGTTTATTACTCTGCAGAGGTATAAGACCCCTTCCAAAAAAAAAAAAAAAAAAAAAAAAAAAAAAGAAAAAAAAAGAAAACGTAGGTGGACGTGTCTTAGTGAAGACACTAAACTGAAATTGGTTCTGATGGCATTATTTCTCGCTGCTGTGAAAAGAAATTAGTTTTTCCTCTCGATCTTTCTCCTTCTTAACCATGTCCGAGTCATCCGTATGCAGTTCACTTAGTTTTCATGCAGAAGTATCTATAAAGTTCTTTTCGTCTCATTTTTAGTTAGTAGGTTGGATTTTATGACATATCAACCCTTGTTGATTATTTAATGCCAAACCCTAATATATATATATATATATATATATATATGGAAGTAAATAATGAAAAGGAATCCGACAGTATGGAGAAAATTTAAAAACAATGTGATTCAAAAGTGATGAATGTATTTCGAAGGAAAGTCGACGTTAAAACCACTAAGATATACAACGGATTAAAAAGAAGAAGAAGAAGAAGAAGAAGAAAGGAAATAAGAAATAAAGAAGAAGAGAGAAAAGAAAAGGAAAGAAAAAATAACGTATCTCTTAGTGGTTCCATTTGTTTAAACACCATTGCCTGTACCAATGTAACATATTGACCTTCGACCGAGCCGTCAATCAAGAGATGCACCTGTGTAAATAGGCAGAAGAACAGCGAGACAGGTGCATCCAGTCGAAGATATCGGAATATCACCTTGACCTGTGGACGTGGTTGAATTCGGTGCAGAGGCGTACGCCTACAGGAAGCAGGTGGACGAAAAACAATTATATAACTAGGTGACCCAGACGGCTTGGGTCAGCTAGTTCATTTCCAGTCGCAGTTGGATTCAGTTGGGGACAAGATGCCGAATTGAGAGCCAGCGGCATATAGAGGGCTTGGGCCCTCAGTGACCCACGGTTGAACAGCCCAGCCAAAATGAGAAAGAAATGCTGCTATGGTGAAGGTTCATTAAAACCGAATTGATTTAATGTCGACTTTCCGTCGAAATAAATTCATCACTTTTGGATTACTTTGTTTTTCAATTTTCCCTTTCACTCTTTCTTTCTTTCTTTCTTTCTTTCTCTCTCTTTCTTTCTCGTTCTCTCTCTCTCAATATATATATATATATATATATTATTTATAAACGAAAGCTTCTTAGTTAATATTTTTAAATGGGTCAGAACTCAGAGCTCACTTGCTTGCGCACAGTTTAACGGTTTCAAGATTTGCAATCCAATTCTAATTCAATTTTACATTAATCACTTGTTTGTACAGCGTTTGTGGTTTCAAGTATAGTAAATGATTAAACAGTTCTATTTGATTCTTAGATTGGACCCGAACAGGAACTACCACTCTACGTTGGAGTGGACCTAGGAGTTGGGGTAGTGAAGATGTACTCCACATGCTCCAAAGGTCCGGTACTAGAGCCACATTATCAGATACAGTTTAGTGTAATATACAGGACACTTAGTGGGTGGGGGTTTACCCCTCTGCAAAGATGCAGTCTGTGTATTCAGCAGCCCCTGCTGAGGCGGTTCCATTTTCGTTTCCTAGATTTTTAGAATATTGTTTTTTAGTTTATCTGTAAGTTATTTTTGAATGGGATGTGTCCTCATGGTGTAATGTGCTAGACGGTAAATTTGTAGTCAGCGAGGTCGAACTCCAGTTGCACTATTACATTCACTGTTGGACAAATACGGATAGTTATTAGTTATGGGTTAAATAGTATCACTATAGTTGTTATACAAGGATGGATTTGGCATTAAATACCCTATAAAGATTGATATATCATTAAACAAAGAACCTAAACCAAATTATTTTTTTGAAATTGCTGTTACTGGTTACTGTAATTAGACTTTTTTTGTATATTCCCTGAATAATTAAATTCCATAACAGAAGAATCTGACAGAATTTCTTATTACAAGACTTGATCCTCTGTTTAGTTCGTTCTCAATTCCCAAAACCTTGCTCTCAGCGAGGTCTTGCCGCATATGCGTAATTCTAACAGATTTTCTAAACCGTCATTTTTTATTGTTGGTCCTATAACTTCGTAGATAAAATGTTGGTTCTTTATATGTAAGATCATCTCGAATTTCTTTGGGTAATGAATTCGATCTATGGATTCTGCTGCAAAAGTATACATAAAAGAGGCATGCTTAGTATAATGCTTATCGTCGTAGGGAATGTAATCGGTGTTCCTGAGTTCAAATCTTAGACGAAGCTGTTTGTATTTCACTTCGACCTAATACCTATGGGAAAGGTATGAATCTACATCTTTTCCGTTCATGTATGGGTAAATAGTACGATCATCATCATGATCATGTCGTGCTGGTAGCACGGATATCCCTGACCCTCTCTCGCCCCTTTTCCATATCGTTCATCGCCTCTTGCTGGTCTTCTGGGCTACATCCCGCATCCTCACATAGTTGCTGAATGTATGTTCGTGCTGGTCGTCCTGCTTTTGCTCGGCCATATGTGGGGGTCCATAAGAGTACATCACTTATGAGCTCGTCCGATAGACTGGGTTATTTAGCCTTGGTAAGTCAACCAATCTAGATGCGAATCTTTGAATTCAAATCAGCTATACTCCGCTGTAAAATTGGCCTTGCGTATCATCCTATTTGTTGTGGACGGATCATGTAAATACATACATACAGAGAAAAATTGGTGAATAAAGTTTTAAGAAGTTCATGGAAGGGATTCTGAACCCCTTGAAATACTACTGTGTCAGCCAGTATATTCTAACTTCTAGGCATGTCTGTATGACCAAATTTTAATCTCAGAGGATCACTTTTCCCATTGCCTCGTCTTGTATTCTCTTTGAATCAGTTTTCTGTAATCTCTTATTATGTAATTAACAATTTCATTTATTCCACGACATAATTTATACATTCTACATTTTTTTTGTATTATCAATTTTTGTTTCGAATTATTTGATTCAAATGGAATTATTTTGGATGGCTGATAAAGAGATTCAGTTTCACTTTGAGGTTTCCTCTTCATAGCCATTTCCAGTTCATCTCGTGTGCAATTTCGTGTACACTAAAGAATTGTAGGATATGACTGAGAAATTCCAGCAAAGGATAGTAAATTTCAGAGAATTCTAAAGAGACAGTTTATCTGAATTTATGAACGAAATCAAAGTTTCTATACTAAATTCAAGATAGCGACCGAAATAGTGCCACGAAAAACAAGAATGATGATACACGATCGAAAGAGAAACTGAATGAAAAGGCTACCCTGAAATCTACACCGTGAATTATTGGATTAACTCCTTTGGGCAATATTTTTAACAGCAAGATGTATATATATTTTAACCCATTTAAAGCTGAGAGAGTGTCAGTGTTACAGTTCGTCTTCGTTATTTTTGGATCCACAAAGGAAAAAAAAGCAAACTTGCAACAAGCAGTTTAGGAATGGATACATGAAAAGATGGAAGCAACTGCGTCAAGGTATGAAAAGAAGCAACAAAGTTCCTTCCCACACATGCTAGCCTCGGCGCACCCTGTTTATCTATATGTCTGCCTTCAGACTAACTTTACAGGAACCTGTTAGAATAGGACGGGGTGGAGGGAGATTATCTAATTTCTTCTTTGTATATATATATATATATATATAGAGAGAGAGAGAGAGAGACTCACACACACACACACACACACATCTATATATATATATACGTATGTATATGTGTGTGTATTTGTGTGGGTCTCTCTCTCTCTTTCCCTCTCTTTATATTAAACATATATATATATATATATATATATATATATATATGTGTGTGTGTGTGTGTGTGTGTGTGTAAATAGCGTATGTCATATTATATCTATAAATATTTAATCCCATCTCCTGACTTTTTCCAGGCCACAGATCTTTTTCTTTTCGTTTTGTTTTTTAACATGCAACCATTTGTTGATAATTTGGTCCGATAAGCTTCTTTTTATCATTCTGGGTATATATATATATATATATATATATATATATATATATAATGTAATTTGCTGTACTCATAAATAAAGTAATAGAGCATATTTATTAAACTTAGTAAATCAACGACGATCAATTAGTATGAAGCCTAACACGATTATCAGATTAAATTTGAATTCGAATTTTCTCTATATAATCTTGGATCAATGTAGAGTCGGATTCAGTGCATTGACGAAGAATATATACTTTTAAAAAGCCTACAAGTTTATTGAAGGTTATAGGCACAAAAAACGGTATCAATAAGTCGTGTTCGAGTCCCAGCTGGGGTTGTTTGCTAAAAGAATGAAGACACTGCTTTTTTATATTGTACAATGGGTAAACGGACAAGATAAATTGAGCTCTGAAGATTTGATATTGTACTTAGTAGAAAGATAACTCTGAATTGACGTCTGCACAAAATCCTTTCCACTTCTTCGATTAGGTTGAAGTAGTTTTCGCGATGTTATGCAAATTCGATTAAAGGAAGAGCCAGAAGGAGCCTGAACGTTTAACAGAATGTAATGAATTCAACTAGTGAATGTCATTTCGATAAATTTTTATTATCGAATTAGAGTTTTTTTTCTTTTAAATAAAATTTACCTTAGTAAATTGCCTTTGGTTTTACTCAAAGTTCTGTAAATTTTCATTATCTAAAATGTATTTTTTTCCACATCTTTGTAGTTTTATTTAGAAATATATATAAATATACGCCTATATGAATATACATTTTATAATACTGAATAAAACTTTACGCGTAACATAGTCAGGCACAACCAAAGGAAATATTATTTGACTTTGAGGCAAATAGTTAAAATCTTTGAAAAATTGGTGAATCTCTAATGAAAGAAAATAAAGATACGAATACCCCTTATATTCCATTAAAGCCAATTTTGAATCTATAAGATCGAATATTTTAAAAACATCCTTAAATTTATAGGAATCCTTATTTTTAAAACATACTTAAATTTATAGGAATCCTTATTTTTAAAACATACTTAAATTTATAGGAATGAATTTTTAAATAAAGATATTCGAAAAATATTTGAATCATTCGTTTATATTCCTTAAACAACGAGCCAATATCAATGTAAACATTCGACAATATGAAATAATCCGGAAATTTTGTGTAAAGTTCCGTCAATAATATGCAAGAGTCATCCAATGTTAATAAAACATACTATATATATATATATATATATGTGTGTGTGTGTGTGTGTGTGTGTGTGTGTGTGTGTGTGTGTTAATTTGAAGGTGAGTGAAACTTTGTATTGAGTGAACTAATTGATTCATACAGGTACATTTCTTTCCTCTGTGATCAATAAAAATAATGATTTATTCCTGGTAATACGTATTATGGTTTGCTAGATATTTTCTCAACAATTCTAGTTCCATTACTTGTACGATTGGGCTACTAACTGACTTACTAACTAACAAAAGAAAGGGTGCCCACGTTGGTCTGTAGTCTGGAAGTAAGCGAGTTAGGCTTCAGTCGCGCTATTACATTCACTTTCAGACTAATACCCTTGGGAAGAGATGAACCTTCTTATCCCCACAGCTATGTGTTAAACAATATCAGTGCTGTTCTTACACAAGGATGGCACTGGCATTAAATTGACTTTGAATGTTGATATGCCATTAAACAAAGAAACCAAACCAAACCTATCTATCAATGTATCTATCTCAACTCAGTCAGTTGGGGCTGTTGAATACGTCAACTGCATCTCTTCGGGGTGGGAGAAGGCCCCCTTACCAACGAATATCTTGGATATGACACTAAACCATCGAATGGTGAGGATCTAATTTTGTAGCTTTGGGGAATGCTGAGTATCCTTTCAATGCCATTACTCCAAGGTCAACGCTGGCCCGGAATAGTAGTACCTATTAGGGTGCCATCTATGGGTCAAAGACAACTTCGTAATCTTTTACAATATTTGAAACCACTTAACAAATAGTTCATGCGAAATTGAACTATCAATATTAAATAGCAATGCTTGAAGCCATTTAACTATGTGCAAAAAATGAGCTCAGGCTCGTTTAAGAAATGTTACATACAAACTGTTTATCTAAAAATTTATGTGTATGAATAGGATTTCGTATCAAGTAGCCTACATTGGTTGATATCCGATAAAGCACATCCAACCAACCAATCAACGAATCATTTACTAAACTCTGCTAAGTTATGCCACTAGGTTGGGAGTATGGTATATCCAGTAAGAAATTAACTAATCAGTAATGATCCACTAGCATATCTTGCAACCGTTATATTTTCTATATACATATATATATTTGATATTGATAAACTGTGGTTATTGTAGATTTAAAACCCCTCAAAATGACCACCACGTAGGTTAAGAGCTTAAAAAGCAAGAAAGCCGTTCTATATTTCAAAGAACCGCTTGTAAAAGAACCAATGGCGTCATCAATTGAGTTCTAAGACCCAGACCGGATGTTCTGAGCATGTTTCACCTTTACTTTTATTATTTCTGTTGTTATTCGTTTTCTTTTCTTTCTTTCTTTTTTTCTGTATTGCCCACTGCACCAATATGGCCAGTTAACACGGCTTCTTTTGAAGGTGAAGTGTGCCAAGTGATCTGAAATTCAAACTAAGCGACCCTCCCATTTAAACCCAAATACCGGACGGAACACACCCGCAACTGTCCAAACACTCACATTCCACACACTTCCCGTTCTTCTTCTTCTTCTTCTTCTTCTTCTTATTATTATTATTATTATTATTATTATTATTATTATTATTATTATTAAGTAATTCCATTAGGCAACAATCAGTTCAATGTTGTCTTGTTTTATTTCAGTTATTCTGAAATAATGGTCTTTTCTTTTATCTGTTTTTGCTTCTATCTATCTATCTATCTATCTAAGTTTGGTTCTGTAAGGCTAAAAAAATTATACCAATAATCAAAATAATTCAATCTTGTTTAAGTTGTATTTTATGAAGCCAGACTGTTTAGCTTTTAGATAAAAATGTTTTACGTCTTATCTTTTATTAGTTTCTTTACTGCTATATGAAAACAACAACGTTCATTGTACTATCATAATTACATTTTTTCTAGATCTATCTATCTATTTATCTATCTATCTATTCAGCCCAGTCGACTGGGGCTGTAGAAGACATCCTCTAAGGAACTAATTCTATAATTCTTGTCAGGGTTTGTATACAGGTTTTTTTCTATCTATCTATCTATCTATCTATCTATCTATCTATCTATCTAAAAGACTGCAAAGGTGACATGTAATCATCCTCTACAGCAAAGCCTGAGAAATATCGGAAATGACTGATTCTTCAATGAGGAAAAATGGATGGCATGAATGCTTACAGAACGATGGTAATGTCTTTGACACGAAGTTTAAGACGATTAAAAGAATAAGGACATATATGATCAAATAATCCGCTCAGTCGGCCGAGCATAAAAATAAGCATTTTCATGTATTTCATTAAAATAAGTTTAACACTGAAATAAACAATGCTTGCGTGTCCAAAGGGTATTGTCCAATTCACTTAAAGCCATGCATTCTGCTGGTCAAGAAGAAATAGATTAGTTTGGTTTATTGGTTTAACGTTATATCAACTCCTTATCTGTTATTCAATGTCGAAATTTGACTAATCTTAAAGGTTTCGTTTGGTCTATTTGTTTAACACCAGATAATCTTCTTATTGGGATAGTCAAGGTTGAAATTTTATTCCCTTGATTTGTTTTATTTGTTTAACGGCAATCCAACTTCTGATGGGTTATTTATTGGGAAAATTTGATTCATTTGTAAAAGTTTTGTTTATTTAACGGCATATCAACTCCTTATGGGTTGTTTAATTCTGAAATTTGATTCATTGGGAAATGTTTGATGATAACAATAACTAGATTTTCAATATTAAATTGTACTTTTTTTCGTTATGTAATGATTTGCTATATGGTTTTACGTATTCGTATCAAATTCAAATAATTTGCAAGCAATTATGTAGCCTTAAGTTTCTAATAATGATCTTTAGTCGGCAATCATAGCTTAAAGTAAGTATTCTTTATACAATTAACTTGCACACAGATCTATGGTATCAGTATTCCTATCTAATACAAATGATTTTTAAATAGAACTATTCGACCCATAGATGGAACAATAACAAGTGCTACCACTTCGAGTCAGGGTGGACCTGGGAGTAATTTCAACGAAGAGGTACTTTTCACTGTCCATATCTCCAGAACTGGAACTTCATCAATAGATACTGTTTAGTGTCATACCTAAAACCCCTCTTTTTTGCGGGCGGTGAGGCTCTTATTTCTCTGTAGAGGATATAATCGTTGTTGTCTAAGCTTCGCTGAAAGTGCTTGCTAGAAATTATGTCGACTTAGAAGAAGACTTGATAGTGGGTTTTGAAATTTTTTCAAATTAAGAAGGTACAGGAATGAGACGCATAATTGTCTGTAAAAAAAAGTAGGACGCTATTCAGCATTTTCGCGGAGATTGTCGAGAAGAGCAGCCGAAATATTGAAAAAAAAAAAAAAGAATCAGAGACTAGAAAGAATCATTTTAGATGTAGCCATTTTCAAATGAGACTTTTGATGTTGTATGATTGTTAGTTGCATGATTAGTCAATGAACAGATCATATGTTGAGGCAAAAGTGGGTACACTAATTGTTATGGAACGAAGGTAAAGCAACATATATCAAACAACACTTTTTTGTAGTCTGTAATTAGAAAAAATAACAGACATTAAATCTAAAACTCCAAAAATCAGAAAAGGACATAGCTTAGTGGTTAGAAGTTGTACGATTAATCTGGAGATCTGGTAGTGTAGTACAAAGACGTAATTGATTGAAAGACTGATTTTAATGGCATGTCAACTCGTCTAGTGTTATTTTATATTTTGATGCTTGTATCTGGTGGGCGAGCTACATTGATACATATTTACCAACCCCTCCGCTCGGGCAGGATATGACACAAGGTCAATTTTTAAGTGGAGTTTATCAGGTTTGAATTCAGAGTTTTCTTCTCCTAGACTAGTTGCCTCGCCAACGCTGAAGAACCAGTCTGTCCTACTATTTATCCATAGCTGGAGGGAGAATAATTGGATTCATACCTTTCCCAAGGGTATTAATGTTATGTGAAATGCAATCAGTCTCGTCCAGGATTTGAACTCGTGTGGCCGTGTCTATTTCCTTCGACGATAACCATTACACCACGAGCACCTGCATGGATAGCACAGTATAGCACTAGATCACTTGGGTCTAGTTTAAGCTATATGCAAGCACTCGTGTCGGACTCACGTAATATATCGAGTGAGTCCAAGTCCAGTAGACTCATCTGGTTCACATTGCTCTAAGTGACCCGATAACCAGCCAAAGTCCAGCAGGGTTCGAGCCGATGCACAAGCTTGACCTCCCTTTCCCTAAACCCCCACTTTTAAAAAAGACCATGTCTGCTGGGATATAGAGACAAATATAATATCTTGATGCTTGTGAGTTCACTGTACGTTCATACTTACCTTTATTGTGTAGATCTATCTATCTATCTATCTCAGCTTGTTCATATCTATCTATCTATCTATCTATCTATCTATCTATCTATCTATCTATTCAAGTCTATTTTTACGGTCCAATCGAATACAAATAAGTTAAATCCTTCCAGGTCAGTGGATCCGAGAGTAATAGCAATGAAGGGGTACTCCACAGTGCTCACAGCTTCAGAACTGAAGCCTTACCATCAGATGCAGTTTAGTGTCATACCGTGGACACAAAGACATTATAGATTTTCGGAAATTCATGAATACGTAAGTGGTATACGGATAAGATCAAAATGCACTTGTGGACCAAACGTGAGTATTATTTATTTAGTATTTATTTATTGGGAGGTTACCAAATGTGAGAGACTTCCGAAAAAATCAAAAGGGCACATTTTGAAACGTTGTGATGAAAATGAATAAAGAAGGACATGGAAATTGACTTAAAAGAACACTACCTTAACGGTGTGGCTTTGAATATGTTAACTGTATCCCCACCAGAGGGGTAAGAACGCCCACTGAAAACAAAAGTCCTGCGTATGATAGTAAACTGCATTAGATGGTGAGAATCCAGTCGTGCTATACGTTCGCTTGCAGACTAATTCCCTTGGGAAGAGATGAACTCTTTATCCCCATGACTATGGGTTGAATAGTATCACTGCCGTTCTTTTACAAGGATGGCATTGGCATTGAATTACCCCGGAAGGTTGATATGCCATTAAAGAAAGAAACCAAACAAAACCTATCCATTTAAGTCTATTCATATCTATCTATCTATCTATCTATCTATCAGTTTATTTCAACCCAGTCTGCTGGGGCTGTTGACTGCATCGCTTAAGAGGGTGTGTGTGGAAACCCCTTATCAACGAGTGTCTGGGGTATGAAACTAAACCATTGAATGGGGAAGCTTCAAACTTATAGCTTTGGAGAATGCCGAGTATACATTAATTGCCATTACTCCCAGGTCCATTCTGACCCGGAGTGGTTGTATTTGTTAGGGTCCCATCTATGGGTCAAATAGATCTGTTATAAAAAGGAGAGAGTTTTGAGAAACAACGACATAAAAATGTAAATCTGAAGGTAAAATAAACGGGATTCCCTAAACTATAGGCTTAGAATACCCCTAGACGTGTTGATATACAATTAAAACCAATCAATCAATTAATTGAAAAAATAAATTTTTCTTTTGTTTTGACAGGCTTTCTAATTTTAATATTAGTTGGTTGGTTGGTTGGTTTTACAGCGTCTCAACCCTTTTCGGGTCATTTAACGCAGAATTAAGTCATTTTGATAAAAGTTTCAAACAATTCAGTTTAGCATAAGTACAGTTTTATTTACACACAGTTAAATATCAAAACAGTTCGATTTCAAAGAATTCAGTTAGGTATAAGTACACAGTTTTTTGTTTACACATAGGTAAATGGAACAACAGTTAATTTTAAACATTCAGTTTAGCGTAATTACAGTTAAGTGGTATTTGAACCATAGATAGGACTATATCAGGTGCTACCACACCGGGTCAGAGTGGACCAGGGAGCGATGGTAATAAAGGAGTACAGTACACTCCTCAAAGCTCCAGCATTACTGGAGCCTCACCATCAGATTGCTTAGTGTTATATCCGGAACACTCGTTGCGGTGTCCGCAGAGATGCAGTCTGTGTATTCTGCAGCCCCAGCCGACTGGACCCATTTTAGTATTACCCTAATTTGTTCTCTAAGTCCTCGTCAATAAGTTGATGTTAAAATTTAGGGTGAGTTTTTTTTTTCCTTTTTTAATATCAAGCTGCACAGTGAATAAACTCATAATTTCTATCGTTGAGCAAGGGTTAATAAAATACTTTTACCGACCACTGATTTTATTCGTTGAAAAGATAAATCGGAATCTCTTCTACTCTCTGTCCTATCACTGGTGATCATGAGCAGACTTCCGTAATTACGTAATCCTCCTACACAGTAGCTGCCACAAACGGCAGTTATATCCAGAGAATAGTTTAGCTCGGTTTTTCTGTGTACGTAATCATAAACCAGCAAAAACAGCACATCATAGCGAAATTTTTTAGAGCAATATTCTTAAAATACTCTCAGAGAATGAACTATTCTCTAATCGGATTTGCAAGTGAGTTATAATATTGTGCACTGAGTTGAACGTCATTTCAAAATTCTTTATACGTGGTGCCTTCAATAGGTTTCCCGACTTTTTTGTGCAGGCTTTTATAATTGTCGTAGACTCTTGAAAATTCAGTATGTTATTGCTATACAATAGTAATACTCGTGTGCAAGCAAATTAGTTCTAACTCATAAAAAATGAAATTATCTACAAATTAATCAAACATATCATGTCTATCCATCTAAATGTGTGCAAACAAATGACTGTTAAACTGTGACTGCAATATAACAATACTTAAAACCATTTAACTGTGAACAAAAAATGAGCTAAGGCTCATTCAAAAATGTTATCAACGAAATGTTTACAAATGATATATATTTGATATATATGTATAAGTATATTTGTCATTAAATAACCAACAATGATTGATATGCCATAAAGCCCAACTAAACCAAATCATATATATTTAATATATATGTATAAAATGAATTTATTCTTAAATAACCAACAATGGTTGATATGCCATAAACCCAACTAAACCAAATCATATATATTTAATATATATGTATAAAATGAATTTATTCTTAAATAACCTACAATGGTTGATATGCCATAAACCCAAATAAACCAAATCATATATATTAAATATATATGTATAAAATGAATTTATTCTTAAATAACCTACAATGGTAGATGTGCCATAAACCCAACTAAACCAAATCATATATATTTAATATATATGTATAAAATGAATTTATTCTTAAATAACCAACAATGGTTGATATGCCATAAACCCAACTAAACCAAATCATATATATTTAATATATATGTATAAAATGAATTTATTCTTAAATAACCTACAATGGTAGATTTGCCATAAAGCCCAACTAATCCAAATCATATATATTCAATATATATGTATAAAATGAATTTGTCATTAAATAACCTGCAATGATTGATATGCCATAAAACCCAACCAAACCAAAATTTGAAAAATAAAAATAAAATCTTAGATCAAAAATTGCAAAATTTTATGTTCAATCATCAAATTTGTCCATATCGTCGGAAATACTTATCTTAAAGTTAAAACAGATGTCGGAAGGAATTGCGGTAAGGTTTGTGAGAAGCTTAGGAAAAGCCAAAACTTTGTTTACGTGGTGCATTCAATAAGTTTTCATACTTTTTTTGTACAGGCATTTAAAATTGATGTAGACTCTTGCAAATTCACAATGTTATTGCTATACATCTTATGAGATGACTGACCAATTTTTATGATTTCAGGTTCAAATGAACAGCTACAACAGGAATTGGAATACACCCTACTAAAGCCTGATTGTCACAGCTGGTGAATTTCAAAAATGCAATCTGGACGTCAGGACACTTTAGAAGAACGATATGCAATAAAATTTTGTTTTAAACTTGGAAAAGATGATGCCACAGAAACGTATGGAATGCTTCAGACTGCTTTTAGAGCATCTTGCATGAATCTAGCATCAGTTTCAGAGTAGCATAAGAGATTCAAGGAAGGTAGGGAGTCTGTGAGGGATGATGAGAGGTGTGGGAGGTGTAAGGAAGTCATTTGGTTGGCCAAAGGGTTAGGGCTAGGGTTACTATGTTGAGGTTTTAAGGGAATTCAGGAAGAGATTCCTTGGGAAGAGGCCAGCAGTGGCATTTCCACCAGGACAATGCACCAGTCCATATCTCCATCCTTGTCACTGACTATTTGACCAAGATGGGCATCAAGACAGTTCCTCACCGTCCCTATAGTCCAGACGTTTCTCCATGTGACTTTTGATTATTCCCTAAGCTCGAAGGCTGTCGTTGTGAGACAATTGAGGAGAAGAAAGAGGCTGTGACGAAGGTCATTGACACGCTCACACAAGAGGACTTTCATGGGGCCTTCCAGAAGTTGTTGGAACGGTACAACAAGTGCATTGCAGCCGGAGGAGATTACTTCGAAGGGGACTAGAGTTTCATGTGTGTACTATCAATAAAAGTGCCCATACGAAAAAGTCTGGAAATTTATTTAATGATCCCTGTACAATGAAGTTGACTAAGAGATGGTGATTAGAATTTTTAATTCCTTTCTAAATAGAAGCATCAATATCATCATGAACCACAGCTCGTATAATTATTTTCTTTATTCAAGGCATACTGCGTTGAGTTTTCTTCTCTGACTTTTTCATGTCTTTCGTGGTCTGCCAATATATATTTTCCTTTCTTTAACCAACCCATTTCACCAAATCTTAAACACAGTTGACAGAGGAAAACCAACGTCTTTCACCACACGCCTCTGTCGACTGCCTTCTGGAATAAATTTAACGACCGGGGTGGAGACCTCGTGGTGTGATGGTTAAACTGATGGACCCCTTATCCTCCTAGCTATGAGTTAAATAGTTCCACTACTGTTCTTCTAGAAGGATGGCTTTGGCATTAAATAACCTACAAAGGTTGATATGCCAAGAAACCAAACTGAATTTAACGATCCTTTTTATTGTTTCAATTGGTTTTTCTTTTGCTGGAGCCAAGCTTCCTTTCAATTAGTTATTCCCAACCGCTCGTGAAAGAACTGTTTTTAACTGGAGGTCAGTTTGCATATCTTACCTACAAACAAGTATTTATTTGAGGAATACAAATTACAAGATCATTCCAATATTCTTTTTCTCAACATTGGGTTATTCGAAAATATTTTCCTCCACATAGCTTGGAAAACTTTGCAATAGATTTAAATGATTTACTTTAGTTTGTTTAAGGTATATTTTTTGAAGACAGAATGTTTAGATACTAAAAACAATTGCGTCTAAATAAAATTGAAAAAAATTGAACTTCCTCTACGTGTGCTTATTCCATAATTTTTCCGGAAGTAGTACAATGAGAACCCAGCGAGTTTACAGGTCGTCTACTGTATATTAATAACAATTAAATTGGCATATAGTCTGAAGCTTCCAAGTGTACTTAAACAAACAAAAAAGTCAAAATGATGACAGTTACAGTATAAACAAATTTTGTTGTTCCTCTACCGTTTCGAAGTTAAGAAATGTCATACGACGAACCGATTAAAAGGTGTAAAATTACTTATTAACCCGAGCCATTAAGGCTGGTAATCACGGATTTTACTAGAATGATTATGATCACTGGAGGCGTACAATCCTTCCTTTAGTATATTTTTAGTAGTAAAACTAGTAAAACTAGTGAGATCATCGTCAGAGGAGCAGTTATATCAAACCCTCTGTGACTCATAAGAGTGGTCAGAGGGCTTTGCTGTGGTGATGTACCGAACAAGACAGACAACTTTTTAAAAAGAAAACAAGTTTTCTTTTCTTTTTTTTATTCTTTGGTTTAGATGTTATTTTCTTTTTCTAATTGAAAATGGGGTCAGATCATATATTACATCATAGGCAATTGAAGAAGATGGAAGAATTAAAAATATTACAGCTTTCTGATTCATTGTATTGTTAAATTGGAAGTTATCGTCAGAGAAAAAAAAACGCAATAAACAAATCAAGAGTTAAATTGGAACACCACCCAACAAAGAACTTTTTATCAATATGTAACAAGTTGGTTTTCTCTGCCGTTTCTTCCTTTCATCTGATCTTCTTCTTCTTCTTCTTCTTCTTCTTCTTCTTCTTCTTCTTGTTTTTTTCTCTGCTTTTTCTTTCTTTCATTTGTTATTTATTTATTTCATTTGTCCATTCTTTACTTTTTCTTTCTTTCATTTGTAATTTCTCTGCTTTTTCTTTCTTTTATTAATTTTTCTGTTTTTTCTTTGATGAGTTCATTCTTTACCTTTTTTTCTTCATTTGTTCTTTCTTTGCTTTTTCTCTCTTTCATCTGTTTTTTCTTGGCTTTTTCTTTTTTTCATTGGTTCTTTCTCTGCTTTTTCTTTCTTTTATTACTTTTTTTTTGTTTTTTCTTTGATGAGTTCATTCTTGGCATTTTCTTTCTTTCATTTGTTCTTTCTCTCCATTTTCTTTTTTTCCATTTGTTCTTTCTTTGCTTTTTCTTTCTTTCATCTGTTCTTTCTTTACTTTCTCTTTCTTTCATTTGTTCTTTTTATGCTTTTTTTTTTTTTTCATTTGTTGTTTCTCTGCTTTTTCTTTTTTTCATTTGTTTTGTATTTCCTTTCTTTCACTTGTTCTTTCCCTACTTTTTCTTTCTTTCATGTGTTCTTTCCTTTTTTCTTCCTTACTTTTATTCTATCTTTTCATCTTTTCCTTTCCTTTTTTTCGTTTTGCTTACTTTTGCATATCTTCATTTTATTTTGCTTTTCTTTCTTTTTTTATCTTTCTTTCCTTCTTTCTTTTTCTTTTCCTCCATTTGTTCACTTCTTATCATCTTTCTTTTTTCATTATTTTTTCCCTCCCTTTCTTCTTTCTTTTCTTCTTTTCAATTATTTCTTCATTTTTTCTTTTTTTCTTTTCTCAGATTTCTATGTTCATTTGTTTTGCTTTCTTTCTTCCATCTTTTCATTTTTCTCTTCTTTTCCTTCTTTTCTTTAACATTTCTTTCATTTTTACTTTTCTTCTCTTTTTGTTTTCCTTTCTAAATTAATTTCTTTTTCCTTTCTTTCTTTTTTATTCTCCTCTTTCTTTTCCTATTTTTTCTTTCCTTCCTTTCTTCCTTCCTTCCTTCCTTCCTTCCTTCCTGCTTTCTTTCTTTCTTTGCTTTTACTATTATTTCGTTTTCTATCACTTTCTTTTTCTTTTCTTTTTCTTAAGCTTTAAAAGAAATATTTTCTATCTTTTGATTTAATCTTCTTTGCTTCCAATTTTCTCTCATAAATATTTTATTTTCGCTTTCCTTTTGACAGAAGCATTATTTTTTAAGACCTTTTTCCTTTATTCAATAATTTTTCTTTGTTCTTTTTCAATGGTAATTTTTTCGTTTTTTCTTTTTTTTTCTTCTTTATCTTTTTTTTTTCTTCTCTTGACTTCTTCGTTTATTCTATTCATAAACTTTTCTGTCCTTATTTTTCTTATTTTAAGGATCGGAAGAAAATTTACGAGACAAGACAAAAGATAGTCACCATCGATGTCGTTCGTCTTCTCTCTTCAAATAAATAAATACAATTTCTAATTACATATCGCCACCTTTGGGAAACAGGGGACAGTAAGATATTACCAAATAGGTCATATCAACTTGGGCGTATAATTGTTGCACGTTACAGATTCAATTGCCGTACATTATCTTAAAGAATGACTTTACGATACCCATTTAACGAGAAAAAATAATAGCGAAAAAAGACTCCCCTCCAGAAAAAATGACAACTAGAAAAAAAAAATAGGTTTGTTGTGATGTTTACGTAATTTTCTATTGCGACAGTGGTAGACTCGAGCCCAGATTGGATATCATTTAATTAGTCTCATCTGAAAACAAAAACAAAAACAGAAGCTATTTAAGATTGATTGATTGATTTGAACGGCATGCTAACCTGTCTTGGGTTATTTTATGCATAGATGTTAGGGATTCGTATTTACCGTACGTTCATATTTACATTTTATTTGTAGTTACTTCTTAAGAGTTGTTCTGGACGAGAGTCATATGATATAAAGTATTCCTTGTCTAATACAAATAATTTGCACATTTGTATGGTTTAACTGGCTCAGTCGGCTGGGGCTGCAGAATACACTGACAGCATCTGTGCAGAGGAGTAAGACTCCCCCCAACGAGAGTCCTGGTTATGACATTAAACAATATGAGGGTGAGACTCCAGTAATACTGGAGCTTTGGAGAATGAGGAGTATCCATTTATTGCCATCGCTCCCAGGTCCACTCTGGCCCGGAGTGGTAGCACCTGATAGGGTCCTTTCTATTGGTTAAATAGAACTAAACTTTTTACTTATGCTAAACTGAATTGCTTAAAATAGAACTGTTTAACATATAAAAATAGATTTAGCATCAAATAACCCATAATGGTTGATATGCCATAAAGTCCAACCAACCAGCCAATCAATGTATGGTTTCAAGTGTTTCTAATACTAATATTTTTTTCAAGTGATTATTTCTACATTGGCATAATGGTTAGAGTGTTCGCCAATGGCCCGGGAGACATGGGTTCAATTCCAGGT
The DNA here is from genome assembly GCA_963585895.1 of Sepioteuthis lessoniana. Taxonomy (NCBI): domain Eukaryota; kingdom Metazoa; phylum Mollusca; class Cephalopoda; order Myopsida; family Loliginidae; genus Sepioteuthis; species Sepioteuthis lessoniana. The sequence continues at coordinate 101,221 of CAUZXS010002634.1, forward strand.
CGAGTTATACCAAAGACTCAAAAAATGGCACTTGATGCTGCCTTGCTTAACACTCAGCATTATAAGGTACGGATCAAGGGTAAAGTGGAGCAATCCAGGGAAAGGAGTAGCACCCTCCTCTACACTTTGGTGTAGTAGCTATCGAAAAGGGAGCCTTCGGGTTACCCTCGACTACGGTCGCCAACAACTTTTATTTCTATTTAAGAATAATAATTTGTTTGCATAATTATATAGTTTCGAGTAACTAATGAAAATTCTTAGTAAACTATTATAGTTTCAAGTAACTTTTATCGATACAAATAGTTTACAATTATATGATACCGAGTATTCCTGTTTAAAACAAATAATTTGAACAGTTGTATGGCTTCAAGTATTCATAATATTAATGATTGCAAGGTTTCAAGTAGTTATTTCCTTTTAATAATACTCATTTATTTGTACACAGTTTTATGGTTTATAGTAAGTTGTAATAAACCGGGATGAGTCTCCATGGCTTCGTTGCTAACGTTCTAGTTTGCGATATCGTAGTAAGCGAGTTCAAAATCCAGTCGAGTTTTACGTTAATTTTCGGACTATTACCGGACATTGGCATGATGGTTAGAGTGTTCACCAATGGCCTGGGAGACCCGCGTTCAATCCCAGGTCGAGTCAAAAAAATGGTACTTGATGCCTCCTTGCTTATCACTCAGCATTATCAGATAAGGATCAAGGGTAAAGTGGAGCAATCCAGGGAAAAGAGTAGTGCCCTTCCCTACACCTTGGTGTTGTAGCTATCGAAAAAGGAGCCTTCGGGTCACCTTCGACTACAGTCGCCAACTTTATTTTTTACTATCAATGGGAAACTTATGAAATCCCTTATTTCCTTCAGCTATATGTTAAATAACACCACTACTGTTCTTCTACAAGATTGGTTATTTAGCGTTAAATAACCCACAAAAGTTGATATGCCGTCATAAAAAGAAACCAAAGAAACCAATAATAATCCCTAGTAAACAATTATATCTTCCAGTGACTTTTCTTAGTGCAAGTAATTTACAGTTTTATGATATCAAGTATTCCATACTATTGTATAGTTTCAAGCATTCCGATCTAATACAAATAACCAAATTGTTTTCAAGTAATTATTTCCGGTCAATAATAGTAATTTTTTTGTACATAGTTATATGGTTTCAAATGACGGATAATGAATCTTTAGAAAACAATTATAACTCCAAGTAGTAAAAAAAGTAAAGTTGGTTACCATAGTCGAGGGTGACCCGAGGGCTCCCTTTTCAATAGCTACTACACCAAGGTGTCGGGGAGGGCGCTACTCCATTCCTTGGATTGCTCCACTTTACCCTTGATCCTTATTTTATAATGCTGAGTGTTAAGCAAAGCGGCATTAAGTACCATTTTTTGAGTCTTTGTATGACTCGACCAGGGATTGAACCTTGGTTTCCCAGACCATTAGCGAAGTCATCAAGTATTCCTATTGAATAGGAATCATTTTTAAAGAGATCACTTTGATACATAAATGGGACTATAATGGGTACTACCACTCCGGGTCAGAGTGGGCGTGGGAGTAATGACAATGAAAGAGTACTTCACACTCTCCAAATCTCCAGAACAGACGCAGTTTAGTGTCATACCCAGGACATCTTTTTTGAGAAGGTCTTACTCCTCAACAGGGAGATTTCAATCAAGGCGGGACAAATTTGGAATGAATACTTATTTGATTGATGCAGAAAGGATATTTCATCAAGACAGCCCCACTAACAATAAATAATAATCACCAGGAAACCAGTTTGTTTAAAGACGTAAATAATTGTGCAGAATTTAATTTTCCAAACCGTAAACATTTTTAAAATTATTTGTCTTGTCAAAATAATTATTCAGGTTTAATTAAACATTACTGATAAGATCTATTGAACGTGTAAATGAACAAGTGCGACATATATATATATATATATATATATATATATATATGTGTGTGTGTGTGTGTGTGTGTGTGTGTGTGTGTTGCTTTCAAACAACTAAACAGTTTTAACTAAGCATGCATGGGTATGTATGGATGTATTCACCAGTCTCTAAGCACTAGCAACATGTGACACAAGGTTAATTTCTAAAGCGGAGTTTAACAGGTTTCAATTCAAAGTTTTCCTTCTCCAAGAGCAGTTGTCATACAAAGGTTAAAGAACCAGTCTGCCCTACGATTCCCCCATAGTTGGAGGGAGAATATATGGATTCATACGTTTCCCAATATATATATATATATATATATATATATATATATATATATATATGTGTGTGTGTGTGTGTGTGTAATTTTTTGTTGGTTCAAAGAGAGAAAAAAAGTATATATTTCAAAATGAATTGATCCACTAAGAAATTTGTATTTTTAAAAAATTAGTTTTACATATGTGTATGTTTTCAGTTTGTTGCTTTCGTCAGAGAACATTTAGTAATTTATTAGTTTTTTGTGTGGATGTGACACATAAGAATGGGGCACCCAGTGAGAGCTTCACGAGGGAATTCGAGTAACAGTAGTCGACTGTAGTTTAGAGTACTCGACATTCAATAGCCAACAAATATTGATATGGCATTAAATAGAAAAACCAAATCTATAATATCTAAAGGTATTGTATTCTGTAATGGAATAATAATGTTGAATAATATAAGCTTAATAAGGGACAATATTACTATTGATTATTATTTGAGAGAGAACGATGCAATAATCTTGAAAAATATGTTGTAAGATATTGAACAGTTTTATTGTAATATATAGTACAGTCAGTAAGAAAAATATTGAAATATCAAAAATATTAATATCTGATCATATTTATATTTTTTTTTCAACTTTTGGTCTCTTTTTATTTCTACAACTGTCTGCAGCCTCTCTCATTGGTAAGATTTTGAGTAAAAGTACTTAGTCACACTCTCACTGAGTTGAGCTTATTTACTTTATTATTATCATTGTTACCGGCTAAGAGTGAAACTTCGATATTCTATAGAATACATAGCATTATTTGGCAAACCATAAAATAACCTTATTTCTTCCTGCCTTGGCATTCTATTAAAATTCTAAGAATTCCAAGGATTTTAATTAAATGTCGAAGTATTCTACTGAATGGAGTCTTTATTCTTTTGATGAGGTTTCTGCCGCAGAGTTTGGTCTCGAGAAGTTTTCTTGTTCTTCTGAGGGACCTTTTTCTTATATTTTCTTTCATCTTTGTTTGATGTCAGCTTCCAAAAGTTTTCTTTTCCAAAAGTGTTTTGATGATTTCTTGATTTTGTAGTTATATTCCTTCCGTTGTTTAACTTTTCTCCCTTTTCCTTATGAGTATGGTATATTTTTCAATGCCAAATTCTATTCCTATATCCTGTCTGTGTATTCTCCAGAAAAAAAAACAACCTAGAATTAATTAATAAGAAGGAAAGAACTTGCCATCTTGCGGATTTTGGTGGATCACAAAGTGAAAGTAAAAGAAAACGAAGAGGTAGATAAATACTTGAACCTTGCCTGAGAGCTGTAAAAGATTTTTAACATGGAAGTGACTAGAGGTTTAGGTTTCTTTGTTTAAAAGCATATCAACTTTTGTAGGTTATTAAATGCCAAAGCCATCATTCTAGAAGAACAGTAGCCGAGAGTATATCTTTCCCAAGAGTATTTGTTCGAAAGCGAACGTAATAGTGCGACTAGAGTTCGAACTCGCTTACTACGATTCAGCAGTCTATCGCTTTAACCCTTACACCACGAGGATAACTCCAAAGAGACGATGATACCAATTACCTTAAGAACGATTTCTAAAGACCTAAACATAAAAGAGACTTGATGGAACTGGAGATCAGAGGAAGAATTGATACCGTCTATACCACAGTACTGCTAAAATCAGATACAATACTAAGAAGAGTCCTGGGGACCTGATGAGACTTGCTGACACTTGAACTTCAATGAAAAATCACGTTAGTGTAAAAAAAAAACTCGCAAGGACTAAAATGATAGTGTTGTATAGCCGTGATACAACTATACGTATACATTTACATGCGGAAACAAAATCAACAATAATGACGAACGAACACACTTCTTTAGAAAAACATACCCCTCACAATTTATTCGAAATGGTTGGAAAGGGTTGTATGTGAGTGGTGAGTTGGAGACTGAACAGACTGCAACATATTGATCCTAAATTCTTCTGTCTATGAGCACTTCTTTCTCGTTCTGCTGCGCTGCTCAAGCGGGGGTCCTGAGGGCCCAGCCCTCTCTGGGAGCTGGTTTTCACTGCAGCATCTTATCTCCAACTAACTGAACCTGTCTGTGGCACAGGGTTATGTAATTGTTTGACAATCACCTGCTTCTTGTGGGCGCCACATCTGCACCCAATTCAACCGGATGCATTTGTTATTTACACAGGTGCATCTCTTATTTGACAGCTCGGTCGAGGGTCAATATGTTACAGTAGAAAAATTTAAAAGAAAAACACACTAAAGAATATTTTGATTGATTTTAATGGAATATAAACCAATTTAGGGGTGGTTTATTCCTAAAGTATAGGGAATCGCGTTGATATTTAGATATTGAGATTCTTATGAGATTTTTTTTGTAAACAGTCCCATCGAACACGTATAATTTCTATACAGATCTTTTTAATCCAAAGATGGGCCCCTAACAGGTACTGCTCTTCTAGGCCAGAGTGGACTTGGGATTAATGGCAATGAGAGGGTTCTCCATGCTCTATAGAGCTCCGGGACTGGAGCGTCACTTTTAAACGCTGTTTAATTTCATACCCAGGACACGATAATTTAGAAGGTAAACAGAAAATGCTGTTGTTGAACATTCATAGATATTTTTTTTTGATTTTTAAAAGATATATTAATAGCCTCATCTTGATTATTATATCGTCCTCAGGCTGTAGAATACGACCCTTTGTAGAGGAATATGATCTCACAATGAGGCTACCTATTGGCTATGGGATGTGTGTGACCCGTAATGCTCGAGGAAGGAATTCTGGTGGCCAAGCAGTCTGTCACCCGATAACCAATGTGGTCACGTGACCTGTAACATTTCACTTTTGATCTTACGGTGTTAGAAATACAATTGATGTGGCCTGATCTGATCAATCGACTGATCATGTCAAGCCCTAGTACCCACATGAATGTTCCGATTGTATTCTTCAAATTACTTTTGTGGTAAACAAGTTAGTAAGTTGGCCGACCACAATTGAGGGCGACTCGAAGGCTCTCTTTTCAATAGTTACGACACTGAGGCGTAGGGGAGGGTTCTACACCTTTCCCTGGATTGCTCCACTTACACTTGATCCGTATTTATAATGTTGAGGCATCAAGGATCATTTTTCGAGTCTTTGGTATGACTCGACCAGGGATTAAACTCCGGTCTCCCGGATCATTGACGAACACTCTACCTCTGTGTCAATGAGCCTCTATTTTATCTTAAATTTACTTGAAGGCAGTGGTTAAGAATCACTTGCGCTGAGATCGCAATACTAGAAGCCATTTAAGTATTGCTATTCAAGAGTTTGGTAAGAGTTCAAATGGCGTAACCATACAGTAGTACCGACACAGCTTCAGAATTCCCATTTTATTTTATCAGAGAGAAGAGATTTCCATATAATCAGTAACCTAACAGTAACATCCCACGTGTTGAAATCGCTTTCAGTAGATAAGATATTGCTACCTAGGTATATGAACTGGTCTACTAATTCCACAGGTTTGCTATTTATTGAGAAAATGGAGCCATCTTCATTAAAGCTCCTGCACTCTGTTTTATCAGAGTTCAAGTCGAGTCCAATGCTTCTTGCTGTTTGCTTCAGGATATACCACAGAGATTCTGCTTGAGCAGGTGAAGTACTTGATCATCAGTGCAGTTTGCCTTAGTAATAGTTTTGGCAGGATATCATTGTTTTCGGTGAGAAGCCATTTTTTTTCATTAGAAAAGAAAACAAAACCAAACAAAACTAAACAAAATAAAAAAGAAAATTTGTTGAAATGCAGAAAATATTCCAAAATAAATTCAAAAAATTTTATAGATCACTGGAGTTGCTTTTAAATAAATTTCACCAATTTTAAAAAAAAAATTGTGTGTATTTTTATAATTTTTTTAAAGGAGTGAGAGAGAATACACTTTCGTTAGCAATGAAGAAGATATTTCAAACCACATTCCCCCAAATCTGCACCACCGAAGGCGAGCCAATTTTTCAAATCAGTGATGACAGCGTTGTTGTCAGGAAAATGTTGAACGCGTTGTCCATCTTTCCGGTTTGACTGGCGCTGTGTCACTTGTTCATATGAGTCATGTTGTCAGCTTTTTGGACAGACAGTCGAGTACACGTGTGGATGAGATCATATGAGATTATGGATTTAGTTTGTTTGCAGGGTTGAGAAAGCTGATTGTCAGTGTTGGTTCTATTGGAGTTTATTGGAGTTTGCAAGAATCACTTGTGGAATTAGAGTTCAAGCAGACCATTTATACGCCTTAATGCAAATATCATATTTTTAGCGATGGTAGCTGGTGTCAGTAAGATAATCCAACTTCTCATGTTGCGCAGGTGACATGATTCTGATTCCAAGAACATCCTGTTTCTTTCCAGGTAGCCAATTGGTATCCACACACGGTCAATTTAATCTTCATCGAGGGTGTATGAGACTGTTTATAGACGTCGCTAAAATTACTGTAGGTGTACCCAAAAGCACGACTTTTTATTTTGCTTAGATCTAGCACAGAGGTCTCAGTTTGCTTAAAGTACCTACTGCCATTTAAGTGGTCACCCATCTAAGTATTAAATAGGCTCATCGCTGCTTTACTTCGGTGATCATGCGGAACCAGTGCGTTCAGTTTGACTTGGCCGTTAGTCCAGAACAATTTAGTCGTAGTAATTTACTAAGTTATTTTCCTCAGATAGGGGACAAGGTCGTATGAATGGGGCACCCAATGAGAATCGAATTCACTCGTGAAGGTTTGTTAGTTTTGTTTGCTCTACTGTTATACAACCTGAGACTCCCACACATCTTAGTTGTAAGTAATTTACTAAACTTTTCCCTTAGATGTGGTGCAAGGCCGTATGAATGGGGCACCCAATGAGAATCGAATTCACTCGTGTCGATTTTTTGGTCTAGCTTGCTAACCATTACACTACCAGAGGTGTCCTTTAATTTACTCATATTTTCGTTTAGATGTGGTACAAGGTCGTATGAATGAGGCTTCCAATGAGACTCGAGCTCAATTGTGAAGGTTTACTAGTCTAGCTCGCTAACGATTACACTACCAGAAGCGTCCACAGATCTCGTAATTTACTAACCTTTTTTTGCTTAGATGTGGCACAAGGCCGAATGAATGGGGCACCCAATGAAACTCGAATTCATTCTTGCAGGCTTGCTAGTCACACATGGTAACCATTACACTGCCCGAAGCGTCCGCACATCTTAGTGGTATTTGTCCTCCGTCCAACCAACCGGATGAGTATGGCCTTTTTAAGGTGGGTCCGGGCGCAGGGCCAGAGCCCACACACCCTCAGCATTTCCAGAAATACCTCAGGCCCCGTCGGCATTCACTAAAAGCGGTGCCTCAGGCGCCAGGCGATAAACCTAACCTCTCTGACGAAGGTTAAAGCCTGGGGGACGGCCTCCTGAGGCCAGAGGTATGTATAGTGACGTAACACACCCGACCGGATCTGTGCCGCCAACACCACGGCCGGCCGAAGTGTCTCCCATCAACTGGATTCAACTAGCCGTAAAAAGCTAGCCGATATTTGTCGCTGCCTCCTACCAGACACGACTTGACACAAGGTCAAAAGTCCGAAGGCCGATTAAAGTGGGGATAAAGGGGAGGGGAGGTCGGGAACGAGCCGAGACTCGAACCCTGCCTGTCTGTGCTGCTCATCGGCTCACTTAGTGCAATGTGAGCCTGATGAGGCAAGCAGTTTCACGAACCCGAATGTGGGTCCGGGCACGTATGCCAGTTTACGGCTTAAACTAGACGCTTGGTCTAGTGCCGTACATGGGTGACAAAGGAGACAAAAGTGCAGCTCGCCCACCCAAAGGTAGCCTAGTCGAAAGTAGGTGCCGAATTAAAGGCAACCAAGTCTGCCACTGTTCCTTTTGCAGAGCCACGTTCCGGACCGAAGTCCAGAACAGGCTCCGGGACCTCGCAAAAAGCTAAAAGCCAAGAGCTAGCCGATATTTGTCGCTGCCTCCCACCAGACACGTCTTGACACAAAGTCAAAAAGCCCGTAGGCCGATTAAAGTGGAGATAAAGGGGAGGGGAGGTCAGGAACGAGCCGAGACTAGAACCCTGCTTGTCTGTGCTGCTCATCGGCTCACTTAGTGCAATGTGAGCCTGATGAGGCAAGCAGCTTCACGAACCCAAATGTGGGTCCGGGCACGTATGCTAGTTTAACGGCTTAAACTGGACGCTTGGTCTAGTGCCGTACATGGGTGACAAAGGAGACAAAAGTGCAACTTGCCCACCCGAAGGTAGCCTAGTCGAACTAGGTGCCTAATTAAAGGCCCCAAGTCTGCCATTGTTCCTTTTGCAGAGCCACCCTCCGTTTATTTGTCGCTGCCTCCCACCAGACACAAGGTCAAAAGCCCAAAGGCTGATTAAAGTGGGGATAAAGGGGAGGGGAGGTCGGGAACGAGCCGAAACTCGAACCCTGCTTGTCTGTGCTGCTCATCAGCTCACTTACTGCAATGTGAGCCTGATGAGGCAAGCAGTTCCACGAACCCAAATGTGGGTCCGGGCACGTATGCCAGTTTACGGCTTAAACTAGACGCTTGGCCTAGTGCCGTACATGGGGGACAAAGGAGACAAAAGTGCAGCTCACCCACCCGAAACTAGGTGCCTAATTAAAGGCCCCAAGTCTGCCATTGCTCCTTCTGCAGAGCCACGCTCCGGACCGAAAACCAGAACAGGCCCTGGGGCCTCGCAAAAAGCTAAAATCCAAGAGCGCGCCAATATTTGTCGCTGCCTCCCACCAGACACGACTTGACACAAGGTCAAAAGCCCGAAGAACGATTAAAGTGGGGATAGAGGGGAGGGGAGGTCGGGAACGAAGCGAGACTCGAACCCTGCTTGTCAGTGCTGCCCATCGGTTCACTTAGTGCAATATGAGACTGATGAGGCATGCAGTTTCACGAACCCAAATGTGGGTCCGGGCACGTATGCCAGTTTACGGCTTAAACTAGACGCTTTGTCTAGTGCCGTACATGGGGGAACAAAGTAGATAAAAATGCAGCTCACCCACCCGAAGGTAGCCTAGTCGAAACTAGGTGCCTAATTAAAGGCCCCAAGTCTGCCATTGTTCCTTTTGCAAAGCAACGCTCCGATTATTTGTCGCTGCCTCCCACCAGACACGACTTGACACAAGGTCAAAAGCCCGAAGGCCGATTAAAGTAGGGATAATGGGGAGGGGAGGTCGGAAACGAGCCGAGATTTGAACCCTGCTGGTCAATGCTGCTCATCGGCTCACTTAGTGCAATGTGAGCCTGATGAGGCAAGCGGTTTCACGAACCCAAATGTGGGTCCGGGCATGTATGCCAGTTTACGGCTTAAACTAGACGCTTGGTCTAGTGCCGTACTAAGGGGACAAAAGTGCAGCTCGCCCACCCGAAGGTTGCCCAGCCGAAACTGGGAGCCTATTCGGCCCCGAGTCTGCTCTTGGTTTCGAGCACCCATCCGGCACGAATGCCAGACGGCCCAGCCAAAAGGCCGGGAGCGCCGTATTTGTCGCTGCCTCCCACCAGCCACGACTTGACACAAGGTCAAAAGCCCGAAGGCCAATTAAAGTGGGGATAAAGGGGAGGGGAAGGTCGGGAAGGAGCCGAGACTCGAACCCTGCTTGTCTGTGCTGCTCATCGGCTCACTTAGTGCAATGTGAGCCTGATGAGGCAAGCAGCTTCACGAACCCAAATGTGGGTCCGGGCACGTATGCCAGTTTGCGGCTTTAACTAGACACATGGTCTAGTGCCGTACAAGGGAGACAAAGATGCAGCTCGCCCACCCGAAGGTAGCCTAGTCGAAACTAGGTGCCTAATTAAAGGCCCCAAGTCTGCCATTATTCCTTTTCCAGGGCCACGCTCCGGACCGAAGTCCAGAACAGGCCCCGGGGCGGTATTTGTCGCTGCCTCCCACCAGACACGACTTGACACAAGGTCAAAAGCCCGAAGGCCAATTAAAGTGGGGATAAAGGGGAGGGGAAGGTCGGGAAGGAGCCGAGACTCGAACCCTGCTTGTCAGTGCTGCTCATCGGCTCACTTAGTGCAATGTGAGCCTGATGAGGCTAGCAGTTTCACGAACCCAAATATGGGTCCGGGCACGTATGCCAGTTTGCGACTTAAACTAGACGCTTGGTCTTGTGCCGTACAAAGGGGACAAAGGAGACAAAAATGCAGCTCGCCCACCCGAAGGTAGCCTAGTCGAAACTAGGTGCCTAATTAAAGGCCCCAAGTCTGCCATTGTTCCTTTTCCAGGGCGGTATTTGTCGCTGCCTCCCACCAGACACGACTTGACACAAGGTCAAAAGCCCGAAGGCCAATTAAAGTGGGGATAAAGGGGAGGGGAGGTCGGGAATGAGCCGAGACTCGAACCCTGCTTGTCTGTGCTGCTCATCGGCTCACTTAGTGCAATGTGAGTATGATGAGGCAAGCAGTTTCACGAACCCAAATGTGGGTCCGGGCACGTATGCCAGTTTGCGGCTTAAACTAGACACATGGTCTAGTGCCGTACAAGGGGGACAAAGGAGACAAAAATTCAGCTCGCCCACCCGAAGGTAGCCTAGTCGAAACTAGGTGCCTAATTAAAGGCCCCAAGTCTGCCATTGTTCCTTTTCCAGGGCCACGCTCCGGACCGAAGTCCAGAACAGGCCCCGGGGCACTCGCCGGGAGCACGCCGTCCACACATCTTGGATGTTGGTATCCCTGGAACGTCCAAATAAAGATTTACCTATGCAACAACTTGAGCAACAAGTAGATTTGCATACGTGTCGTTAGTTGATAATAAAGTACAAAAAGGTAAAAATAATATATATGGGGGGGGAGTTAATTCGGGCGCTTCGTGTGGTGTAATGGTAACCAAGCGAGTAGTAGCAAACCTTTACGAGTCACTTACGGCCACATATAAGCATTAAGTTTTGTAAATTATGGTTTATGTTCATTTTTGAATCAACTGAGAGCTAATAGGTAACTTTTTAATAAATCCTGAACCATCAAAAATCTTAAGCAATGCTCTACATAGAAACTTTTTTGATTATCTAATCTCTCCAAAAATTTTCAGAGGTTCATTGTCAGGTGTGTTAAAGTGGTTGGTTGGCGTTTTATAGCATATCAACACTTGTGAGTTATCTAATTCCAAATTATATATATATATATATATATATATATATATATTTGCGTGTGTTGGTGTGTGTGATTTGTAAATGAATAGTTTGTTAGTAACTTTATTTTAAAACAGGTTGTCAGACCTCATTTCTTTGCACACAGTGAAATGGTTTCAAGTATTACTATTAAACATTAATCTATTTAATATCAATCATTTGCTTGCACATAGTTAAATGCTTTCAAGTATTCTTATTTAAGATCAATAATTCAATTTATCAAATATTCCTCTGTAATAGAAACGATTTGCTCACAATTATATGGTTTCAAATAACTAATAATAATATTTCTCAGTAAATGATTGAACAGTTCTATTTGACTCATAGATGGAACCCTAACAGGTATCATCAATCTGGGTCAGAGAGGGCCTGGTAGTAAAGGCAATGGAAGGGAACCCTGCAATCCCCAAAGCTCCAGGACTGGATCCTCACAATCAGATGCAGTTTAGTATCATACCCAGGACATTCGTTATAGTAGGGGGACTCTTACTCCTGTGCAGAGTTATAGTCGACGTTTTCTACAGTCCTAGACAACTGGGTGAGATGGTCAGGTTTATTTTTATATCCACTTTTAAGGCATCACGGTCGTCAGCTTTTGGGTTTTATTTCTCTATCCTTGTGATTGATAGATTTTAATGGCATGCTAATGCGTCTATGGTTATTTTATGCCTAAATGTTAGGGAATCACGTTCATTGCACGTTCATATTTACATTTTTTATATAGCTGTTTCATAAGATTCTAAAAAAATTGTTTTCGACACACGTTTCTATCGAATACGCATAACTTCTGAACATATTTATTTGCCCCAAAGATGGGACTCTAATAGATATTACCACTCATGGTCAATCACTGAGACATTTAAAATATAATGAATTGTCGACTTTGCTGTCCCGGTTGACCACAGAATAAATCTGAAAGAATGTGAAAAGAAAGATAAGTACTTCGACCTTGCTAGAGAATTTAAAAACTATGGAATATGAAGGTGACAATTGTGATTGGTGCTTTTGGCACGGTAACTAAGGGATTGTTAAAGGGCCTGGAAGATTTGAAAGTTGGCGGCCGAGTGGAGACCATCCAAACAACAGCATTATTGAAAACGGCCAGAATACTGAGAAGAGTCCTGGAGACTTGAGGAGACTTGCTGTCACTCAAACTCCAGTGAAAGCCCATCAGCGTAAGCTGATGTGAAAAACTCTAATAATAATAATAATAATATTAAGAAGAAGAAGAAGAAGAATGACAGGTACTTGCGAATATTGCAAGCGGACACCATCAAACAAGCGGAGATGAGAGATAAAATGACAAATGAGAATCTCTGACGAACGAGAAAACTTTTCAAACATAAACTCTGCTACAGAAATCTCATCAGAGTAATAAAAAGTGGGTTGTCCCCCTCATAAGATATCCTGGACCATTCTTAAAATGGACATAGAAAGAACTTAGATAAAAAACTGATGTCGATGCACAAGGCCTTAAATCTGAGTGATTACGTAAGCAGACTAGATATGTCAAGAAAAGAATGAGGAAGAGGACTCGCCAGCATTGAAGATAGCGTGGATATGAGGTCTTGAAGAAAAAGAGCAATGAAGGACTAATTACAGTGACTAGAAACAGCACCGACAACATGAAGATAAACAGAAAAATAATAACTAGGAAAGAGTAGTGGAAAGGAAAACAACTGTACGGAGATTTTAAGTTTCGAATTTGGGAAATCTCTCAGGAGAAAACCTGGACATGGATACGAAAGGGAAAGCTCAAGAATGAAACTGAGTCTCTTTTAATAGTATCACAAAACAACACTAATTATGTTTAAGCAGAAATAGATAATACGCCACAGAATAGGAAGTGTACATTATCTGGTGAGAGAGACGAAAAGATTAATCACATTGTAAGTGAATATAGCAAACTAGTGCAAATAAAGTATAAGATTAGACATGACTGGTTAGGAAAGGTGATCCACTGGGAATTGTGCAAGAATTTAAAATTTGACCAGACTACGAAATGGTACATGCATAAACCAGAATCCGTCCTAGAGAATGAAATCACCAAAATTCTCTAGAATTTTGAGATACAAACAGATTACCAAATCTCGGTCAGAAGACCAGACTAAGTGATAGTTAACAAGCAAAGAGAACCTGCCGTCTTGATGGACCACAGAATGAAAATTAAAGATGTAGAAAGAAGAGATCACTTAGACCTTAATAAGAACTAAAAATAGTATGGAATATGGAGGTGGTGTTGATGCCATTTGTAAGTGGTACCCTTCGAACAATCCCCAAAGGCTTGGTAAAGGCACTGGAAAATTTAGAAATCAGAAGACAAGCGGAGACCATCAGAACTACAGCATTATTCAGGTCGACCAGAATACTGAGAAGAGTCCTGGAAACTTGCTCTCACTCAGATTTCTGTGAAAGACTATCGGCTCGCACTGGTGAGAAAAATCGAATAATATTAAAGATTTAGAAAACAAAATTGGGAAGAAAAAACCTAAACATACTTCAAGCGACGAACTACGGAAATAGATTATGAGAAACCTCAAAAGAGAAAATGACGCTCTATTAATAGCTGCAAAAAACAATACCATGAATACAGCAAACTCTCAGAAAACGAATATAAGAACAGGCACGTTAAGGTAGGGAAAATGATCTAGTTGAAATTGTGTAAGATATTGTAAATCATCACACTAACAAATGGTATATGCACAAACCAGAAGCTGTCCTTAAAAATGAAACATAAAACACGTCTGGACTTTCTGATATAAACGGATCACCCAATCTAGGTGAGAAGATCGGGTGTAATGCAAATTAACAAGAAGAACCAGTCATATAATCGATATTTCAGTGTTAGTAGATCCCTGAGCGATGGTAAAAGAAAGCAAAAAACCTGGAATTTGGCAGAGCGTTGAAAGATTTGTAAAACATGAAAGTGACAGTGGAACCATTCATAGTCGAGGCCTTGGAACAGCCCCCAAGATCATGGAAAAGAGACTCAATGAAGAAGAGATTAGAAGAAAAATAAACGTCATCCAGACCGTAGCAGCACAAAAGTCCACGATGATACTTATAGGTGATACTTATCACACAGATTCTAGTGAAAAAAAAAAAAAAACATCGGTTAGAGCTCATATAAAAATCTCACAAGGAGTATAATAATAATAATAATAATAACGATTAATCACATAATAAGCGAATACAGCAAATTAGCACAGAAAGAGTATAAGACGAGACACAACAGGGTGGGAAAGGGATCCACTGGGAACTGTGCACAAAACTGAGGTTTGGTCATACGAACAAATGGTATATGCACAACCCAGAATCTGTCTTGGAGAAGAGACGCACTAACCCGGCTGAGATCTTGAGATACAAACGGTTCATCTAATCTTGGCCAGCCGACCAGACCTTGTAATAATCAACAAAAAATAAAAAAAGAGAACTTGCCGAATTGTGGACTTTGCTGTCCTGACTGACCACAGAGTAAAATTGAAAAGAAATCGAAAAGAAGGATAAGTACCTGGTCCTTGCTAGGGAACTGAAAAACCGTATAATATTGAAGTGACTGTGATACCAATTGTAATTAGTGCACTTGGTAAAGTCACCAAAAGATTGGTTCAAGGACTGAAAGACTTTGAAAAAAGAGAACGAATGGAGACTATCCAGAATACCAAGAAAAGTCCTGGAGACTTGAGGAGACTTGCTAATGGTTTCTTCAATGAGAAACCATCAATTAACGCTAGTGTGAAAAACTCGAAAAGGAGTAAATAATAATAATTATTATCATTAGAATTTGACCATACGAACAAATAGGATAAGCACGAACTAGAATCTGTTCTAGAAAATTAGACCCATAAGATTCTCTGTAATTTTGTGATACAAATGGACAGCCTTATCCCGGCCAGAAGACCACATTTAGTGTTGATTAAGAAGGTAAGATAACTTACCATCAAGTAGATTTTTTTCTGTTTCGGCGGAACATAGAATGGAAATAAAAGAAAGCGAAAAGATAGACAAGTACAAGGACCTTGCCAGAGAACTAAAAAGTTCTGGAACATGAAGATAATGGTAATAACAATTGCTGTTGATAATCTTATAACGGTTTACAAAAGCTGGGAAAAAACTGGAGCTATGGAAATCAGAGGTAGAATCGATACCATCCTGATTATCGAAGTGTTGAGATCGACTATAATACTAAGAAGAGTCTGGCAACCTGTGGTGACTTGTTGTCACTCAGACTCCTATGAAAAGCTAACAGTTTCGGTGAGAAAAACTTGCCAGGAGAATCCAGGCTATATCACGAAACCTAGTGTTAATTAACAAAAAAAAAAAAGAACTTGGCATCTAGTGGATTTTGTTGTTCCAGCGGACCACAGAGTAAAAATAAGATAAAACGAAAATATTAACAAATCTTTGAACCTTACCAGAGTTAAAAAAAACCCAAAAAACAAGATGACGGTGAAGGTGATACCAATTGTTGTTAGCGCACTTGGAATGGTCCCAAAAGTCTTCGAACAAAGACTGGGGGAATTGGAAATCAAAGAAAGAATCAAGACCATTTCGATTACAGCATTGTTGAAATCGTCTAGAATACTCAG
This sequence comes from Sepioteuthis lessoniana, assembly GCA_963585895.1. Lineage (NCBI taxonomy): Eukaryota > Metazoa > Mollusca > Cephalopoda > Myopsida > Loliginidae > Sepioteuthis > Sepioteuthis lessoniana. The sequence continues at coordinate 117,173 of CAUZXS010002634.1, forward strand.
AAACTCTTGGAGACCTAAGGGAACTCGCCATCGCGCAGACTTCAAGAAAAGTCCACCAGCGTCACTTGGTGGGAAAAACTCACAAGGAACATATATAATAATAATTCCAAATAAAGAAAAAAATCAGAACGGTCAGAGAAAAGGAAACTTACAAATACTTGGGAATATTGGAAGCAGACACTATCAAACAAGCGGAGAGGATTGAAAAAATCAAAAAAAGAATAACTCCAGAGAACGAAAAAACTACCCGAAACCAAACAACATGGCAGAAATCTCAAAGGGATAAACACATGGCTGTTCTCCTCGAAAGATACTTGGAACCATTCTTAAAGTGGACGAGAGAACTTCCACAAATGGACCAGAGAACAAGAAAACTCATGGCGATGCAGAAGGCCTTACATCACGGAAATGACATAGACAGTCAGTATGTGTTAAGAAAAGGAGGAAGAGGACTTACCAGCATTGAAGATAACGTCAATGCATCGATACAACGACTAGAGAACTATCTAAAAAAGCGTGGAGGAAGACTGATTAAAAACGACTAGTAACAATACAGGTAGCATAAACATCAACAGAAAAAAATAACCAGAAAACAAAAATGGGAAGAAAAGCAAATGTATGGACATTTTAACGGATAAACAAACGAAATATCATACGAGAAAACTTGGTGATGCCAAAGAAAAGGAAACATTGACAGAAACTGAATTTCTTCTGATAGCAGCATAAAACCACGCCATAAGGATTAACTGTTAAAGAAAGAATAGACAAGACACAACAAAATAGCAGATGTAGATAATGTGGTAAATTAGCACAAAAAGATTATAAGACTAGACACAACTGGGTAGGGAAGGTGATCCACTGGGAATTGTGCAAGAAGTTTAAATTTGACCATACCAGCAAATGTTATATGCACAACTCAGAAAACGTCCTGGAGAATGAAAATTCTTTGTGATTTTGTGATACAGTATTGAAAATTATGCTGGTGCTTCAATACAAGGACTTGAGAAAAGCATTAAAAAGAGCAAAGAAAAACTAATTACAGCAGTCACAAACAACACTAGCAAGAGAAGAAAAAACAAAAAAACAATAACAAAAACGAGGAAACAGAAATGGGAAGAAAATAGGAGTATGAATACTTCAAGGGACTAATTAAAAAGATTGCACGGAAGAAGACCTGGAATGGCTATAAAAGGGAAACCTCAAAAGAGAAAATGGATCTCTGTTAATTGCAGCACAAAATAACGCCATAAGGAACAATTATATTAAAGCAAAAATCGATGATACGCAACAGAATAACAAGAGTAGCTTATATGGTGAAAGAAAGTGAATGCAGCAAGTAAAGTTGGCAACCTTAGTCGAGGGTGACTGGAAGGGTCCCTTTTCAATAGCTACTACTCTTATAATATAATGGCCGCGGGATTTCGTTTTATGCCTTTGGGTTTAGTTAGGCTGAGAACCTATCGGCTCACTGCATGGGTTACTTAGTTGTAACATTAACGCTGGTGTTCAAGCACGTGCGGGCGGAGCAGACGTGTCACTCAGAGTTGTCACAATAGCCCAGAGGGGAAACGGGGCTAGCAAGTGCGAATGACGTCTCGCACCGGAATCGCGCGGAGGATTTTGGGAATTTTAAAAAAGTCAGTTAGTAGAGTTGAGATCTGCCTCGGGAGACGACGGTTGGCTTTCGCTTGCTCGCGGAGACCTTTGTGGCGGGTGCCACACGTGTTGGGGGAGGGCAGATAAAAAAGCCAGAATAGAAAGAATGTGTATCTCTCTCCTTATGTCGAAGAACCTTTAAACTCAAAGGTAATAAAAAGTTTCGTACCTGAACTGAGAAGTCGTTACGTGTTTTTCGAATTTCGAGATTCCTATGTTCTATATTATATATATATGAACATTATATGTCCATTTCACACATAGTCGTATCTGGCTATGGTACACACTGAGGTGTAGGGGGGGCGCTAATCCATTTCCTGGATTGCTTCACTTTACCTTGATCCTTACCTTATAATGCTGACTGTTAAGCAAGGAAAGATCAAGTACCATTTTTTGAGTCTTTGGTATGACTCGACCTTGGATTGAACCCCGGTTTCCCGGACCACTGGCGAACACTCTACTCATTAGGCCAATGGCACGGTGAAGTAAAGTTGGCGACCATAGTCGAGGGTGACCCTAAGGCTTCCTTTTTAATAGCTAGTACACCAAGGTGTAGGGGAGGGCGCTACTCCTTTCCCTGGATTGCTCTACTTTACCCTTGATCCTTTCCTTATAATGCTGAGTGTTAAGAAAGGAGGGATCAAGTGCCATTTTTTGAGTTTTTGGTATAACTCAACCTAGGATTGAACCCCAGGTCTCCTAGGCCATTGGCGAACACTCTAACCATTATAGAGAAAGAAAGCGAATGCAGCAAACTAGCAAAAAAGGAGTACAAGTCTTAGAACGACTGGGTGAGAAAGATCATCCACTAGGAATTATGCAAGACACCTAGCTTTGATTAAATAGGAAAAAAAGAACTTGTCATCTAGAGGATTTTGTCATTCCAGTGGATCACTGAATAGAAACAAAAGAAAGCGAAAAAAACCGACAAATATTTGGACCGACAAGAGAACTAAAAAAGCAGTGAAATATGAGGATAATGTTGATACCAAATGTAGTTAGTGCGCTTGGAACGGTCCCCTAAGGCTTGGATAAAAGAGACCATAGGAGACTTGCTGCTACTCAGACTCCTGTGAAAGACCACCAACTAATGTTGGCGTGAAAAACTCACAAGGAGTTAACTAATGATGTAATGGTTATCGTCGTAGGAAATGGACACGGCGACACGAGTTCAATTCCTGGACGAGGCTGATTACATTTCACATAGCATTAATACCCTTGGGAAAGGTATGAATCCAATTATTCTCCCTCCAGCAATGGGTAAATAGTAGGAAAGACTGGGTTCTTCAACCTTGGTGAAGCAACTAGTCTAGGAGAAGGAAAACTCTGAATTCAAATCTGTTAAACTCCGCTTAAAAATTGACTTTGAGTCATATCCTGCCCGAGCGGAGAGGTTGGTAAATAGGGTAAACTAATAAATCTAGAAAATAAGAATGAGAAAAACAACTGTATGAATACTTCAAGTGACAAACTATGAAATTGCACACGCGATAATAAAAAAGCTAAGAAAAAAAAGGAAACCTCGAGAGAGAAACTGAATTTCTATTAATAGCAACACAAAGTTGCGCCATAAGGTCTAATCATATCAAAACAAAAATTGATAATACACAATAAAATACCAAGCAAAGGTTATGTGGTGTGAAAGATGAAACAAACATAATAAGCGAATATAATAAATTAACACATAAGGAATAGAAAGCAAGACATGACTCGTATGAAAAACTCGCATAGAATGAAAATGATAAGAATGATGTCATAGTCTTTCGATGTTTTCATGAAATAAGGTTTTTGTAAAAAAAAAAAACTAAAATACTTTTGATTCAACAACGACAACAACATAAATAGATAAATAAGATTTATTCCGGCAATAAATCATATCTTCAAATCTTCAATATGCATATCTTGACGGTAATTTCTATTTCGAAGCATAATTTTTTAAAATAAAAAATGCGGCTTCTATGTTCAAAAGATGCCCAACTATTTTCTTTTGTATAATACTAAAAAGACGATTAAATATCAGGCAGCGGACATTTTTTGCAATTAAAAAAAATATGAAAAGAGACCCGTTTACATTTCTTTCCCATTTGTGTGCGTCTATCGTTTTATATTTTTTTGCTCAGCCATACAGTCGGCATATTTAACATAGACATATTTTTAAATTAATTTTGCTAGCGATGTGGGTGGCTTCAAACGTATATATATATATATATATATATATATATATATATATATATCGAGAGAGAGAGAGAGAGGGGAGATTTCAAAGTGTAGCTTAGTTTTGGTACAGCATAGAGATTACATACTTTTAGTTTTTTTTTTTTAATCAAAAAAATCTGAACGCGTGTGAGCACACGAACGTGCGTGTGTTTGGTTTGGTTTCTTTGTTTAATAGCATATCAACTTTCGTGGGTTATTAAATGCCAAAACCATCCTTCTAGAAGAACAGCAGTGGTGCTATTAAACCCATGGTTGAGAGAGGATAAGGGGGTTATATACCTTTCCCAAGGGTATTTGTCCGAAAGTGAACGCAAAAGAGCGGCTGGAGTTCGAACTCGCTTACTACAATTCCGCAGTCAAGCACTTTAACCATTACACCACGAGGACACCCCCGCGGTGCGCACGCGCATGTGTGTGGATATATAAGAGCCCGTATCTACATCTGTAGTGATAGTTTGCAAGTTAATCTCCGAAATTCTTTTTTTGCGAAAAAGGTTCGAGTCTCACTGTTGGTAGTCTCTGTGATAAGAAGCAAAGCTCGGTAGAGATGAAGATCATCTCACAACGGAGCAAGCCTTGTTGGCGGGGCTTAGAATGCTCTGACCCACCTCTAAAAAGGGTTATCCTAAATATGAGACTAAACTGATCTTGAGAAGTAGTACTTGATGGGTTCCATCAAGGTATCTATTCGTATTCGATAGGAACGTGTGCAACCCGAGCCCCAATGTAATAAAGCAAAAACAAAAATAGATAAGAAAAAAAAAAGCAACAACAAAAAACAAACTCTGAACAAACAACACAAAAAATGTAAATATAAGCGTACAATGAATATGGATCCCTAACCTCACAGCATGAAATAATCCAAGACGGTTAGACATGCCTTTAATTCGCACACTGGTACGCACACACTTCACAAAAGAGCGTTTTCTGATTTTTCTCGTTTATTTTTGTTTTTCATCCATTCATTTTTAATTCTTTTTCATCTTTTCTCTCCCTCATTTTCAGTGAAAATTTTTCTTTTACTTTTATTCTTTTTTCCTTTCAATTTTTATTGTCTTTCATCTTTCCTCTCCTTCATTCACAGTGAATGTTTTGTTTTTTCTCTTTCCTTTAGTCTTCTTCCTTTCGATTTTCATCCTTTTTCATATTTCCTTTCACTCATTCACAATGAATGTTTAGATTTTTTTTCTTTCCTTTATTTTTTTTTCTTTCACTTTCAATTGTCTTTCATCTTTCCTTTCCTCCATTCAGTGAATGTTTTGCTTTTTCTCTTTCCTTTAGTTTTTTCCTTTCACTTTTCATCCTTTTCTTCTTTCTTCTCCCTCATTCATAACGAAAATTTTGCTTTTTCTCTTTCCTTTAGTTTTTTCTTTTCACTTTTCATCCTCTTTCATCTTTCCTCTCCCTCATTCACAGTGAACTTTTTGCTTTTTCTCTTTCCATTAGTCTTCTTCCTTTCGCTTTTCATCCTTTTTCATCTTTCTTCTCCCTCATTCACTATGAATTTTTTTTCCTTTATTTTTTTTTCCTTTCACTTTTCATCCTCTTTCATCTTTCCTCTCTCTGTCTCTCTTTCGTTCACTTTGTATATTTACTTTCTTTTTTTCTCTATTGTTTTCTTCCTTTCATTTTTCATTCTCTTTTTTCTTTCTCCACTCTGTCTTACTTTCCTTCACTTTGTATGTTTTGCTTTTATTTTTTCTTTATTTTTCTTCCTTTCAATTTTCATTCTCTTTTTTCTTGCATCACTCTGTCTTACTTTCATTCATTTTGAATGTTTTGCTTTTATTTTTTCTTTATTTTTCTTCCCTTCAATTTTCATTCTATTTTATCTTTCTCTGTGTTTTTTCTGCTTTTTCTATTCCCCATTTCCATTTCACTCTCTTTTACTTTTTTCTCTTTCATTCATTATCTTTCCTTTATTTTTCTTCCTTGCTTTCATCATTCACGTTTTCCCCCTCCCATCTACTGTAATTGTTTTTTTTTCTTTTGTTTCTTTCTTTCATTTTTCATTCTCTTTTAGCTTCCCCTCCCTCATTCATGAGACTGTTCTATTTTTTCTCTTTCTCATTTTCATTTCCCTCTCTTTTTCATTACGTTTTTCTTTTTCCCTCTCGTTCATTGTCTTACCTTTATTTTTCTCTCGTTCATTTTTTATTCTTTTTTTTATCTTTTCTCCTTTTCACTCTTTCTGTGTGTTCGGCATTTTATCTTTCCTTTATTTTTCTACCTTTCATTTTTCATTCTTGTTTATTTTTTCTCTCACTCATTCACTGTGCATGTTCTGCCTTTTATCTTTCCTTCATTTTCTTCTTTTCCTTTTTTCTCTTTGTTTTTTTTTTCTGCCTTGAATTTTTCATTTTTTTCATCTTTCTTCGCCCTTGTTCACTAAACTAATCCACTTTTCTTTTTTCTTTATTTTTCTTCCTTTCACTTGTCATCCTCTTTTATTTTTCCTCTCACTCATTCACTGAGCATGGTCTGCCTTTTATCTTTCCTTAATTTTCTTTTCATTTTTTTAAAATTCCCTTTTACCTTTCTTTCACTCGGCCTCTTCCATTCATTATGCATGATTCGCTTTCTCTCTTTCCTTTATTTTCCTTTCTTTTTACTTTTCATTCTTTACCCTTTCATCTTACGAACAGTCACAGAACAAGTTCATGTCCTTTGAGTACGCCCTGAACCTAATACAAGTTAAAGGACAGACAAACGTGGCAGGAAGCCACCATCGCCCTCCTGTTGGCCAGCAAAGAAACACATATCGCTTATAGCAAACAAATGCGTTTTTTCTTTATGATTTTATTTCCTATTAAGAAAGGTGTTGCAGCGAATTCAGTGTTGTCACAATATTCTCGGGAAGGTAACTGTATTAAATTCGACACAAGAATCCAGTTAAGAGAGAGAGAGAGAGAGAGAGAGAGAGAGAGAGAGAGAGAGAGAGAGAGAGTGTGTGTGTGTGTGTGTATGTGTGTGTGTGTTTGTGTATGTGTCCTACAACCTTTTTAATGACAAAAACATTGGCGAAACCTGTACTTCCGTTTCTTTTAAACTATGGTAGATTTTTTCTTCCGGTTTCTAAAACCCCAGTCAACAAACTACAAAAAGTATGATAGACCGATATATTAAGACTACAATGAGAGATTTATCGGTCCTTATCATCAAAAATATCCAATATCAGTCCTACGGGATAAAAATGGGTGTGCACAAAGTTGTATGTAACAGAAACTTGCCGAATAAATCTTGCACATACATTTGCACCTAAGTACATGATAATAATATCAAGTTTTAATTTTCATAAACAATTATATAGAATATTATATCTAGAGTCGTCAGTCTAGCCGAAACAAAAACTAAATAGACATCATTTTTAAATTAGGAAAAAATAAAATTCAAATTGTACTTAAAATACTCAAATTGGGGGTACGTATTATGCATTGGTTTATGTTATAGTCTCAAAATTTCGGCTATGGTACTTTCCGAACTTCTGTAGGTACGTACTATCCGTGTTTGGCTATATATATATATATATATATATATATATATATATATATATATATATATCGAGGGTAAAGTGAAGTAATCCAGGAGAAGGAGTATCACCCTCCCCTACATCTTGGTGTAGTAGCTATTGAAAAAAATATCGTTGTAGGATATGAATTTAACGACCTGAGTTCAAATTCTAGACAGGACTGTTTGCATTTCCCATAGCGCTAATGCCCTTGGGAAAAAGTATGAATTCAGTTATTCTCCCTCCTGCTAAGGGAAAATAGTTGGGCAGACTTGGCTCTTTAACCTTAGCTTAAAAATTGACCTTAGGAGGATAAGGTAGTTCATTAGATGGGTAGTTCGAAAGTGTACTTTATGGTGCAATTGGAGTTCGAACTCGGTTATTATCATATCTCGGTCTTGCACGTTAGCCACTACACCACTGGGACTACCTTGATTATATAGGGACACCGGAAATTGTTTCAGTAAGGAAAATAGAAAATAATCACACTTGTCTCATGAGATTGACTGCATTTGAACATATGTAAGCAAAGTTCTAGCTTTTTGTTGTTTATTTCACCGTCATCTCAATTTTGTTTTAGAAATTTTCTACGAAATGAAACTATTAAAAAATTAATTTGCATAGTGATCAAGTATAAAATTCAGAAAATTATTTTAACTCTACACTTTCTTTTACGAAGATGAGCTGAAAATTTCTCCGGTCAACCAAGAAGCAAATTCAGACTTTAAAAAATAGGATTATTTTTTGGAAGTGTTAAAGAAACTCGAGAAACGCCGTGCCAGGTGCATTGAACCGCGAAATGAATATGCAGAATTATATCTTTATCTATTTTAAAATAGGTCGGTCCACGAAGAGATTTGTATTTTTTGAATTTATTTATTTTGTTCTTACGTGTATGTTTCCAGTTTGTTGCTTTCGTCAGAGAACATATATGGCACTAGGCCTTGTTAATGGGAACTCAATGAGACTTAAACTCACTCGTGTTTCCAGTTTGAATGATTTTCTTTATCTATTTATTGACAAGTTTTTCTGATGTTTTTCAAACCGGTGGCCAAAAGAGAAAAACTAACGCACCCGTGAACTATGAGCGTTAAGTGTTCCTTTACTGACTAACAGGAGAGACTTGGTGGCTTCCTATCACATTTATCAGTCCTTTCCTCTTGCATTAGTTTCATGACCTACTCAAGTGATAGGGACTTCTGTGATTATTCCGTTCTTGATCTACCTCTTGATCTACCATCGACGTGAAAGTCTTTCGAGTTGTCGTCCTGGACAATTGCAGATGTCTACCTGTTGTTTTTGAACCATGCAATGTGCTCGGACAAGCGGAACTTCTGCTTTCGTTACCGAGCGATCACATCCTTCACTCCAAGAGAAAAGTATATTAGTTTCATTGTTCTGGATTGTTCCTTTTTGGTCGAGCCGAGAACTTTTACCACCCCATTATAATCATTTTATATTTTTTGGTGAGGTTGCGAACTTTTCAGCACCCGCTCATAATAAGTTTCTGTATTTAATCCGAATATCCTAATTGACCTTGTGTTGTATCCTGCTCATCTAGAGGAGTTGGGTATATACATACATATATATATATATATATATATATATACTTTCTTTAAAGAAAAAAACCAAAGACCGCTTATTTTAGGATTATAAATTTATTTCCATCCTGTTTTGCATTTCTCTCTACCAGGAAAATTTAAATGTTCAGCTCTTGAATGATTTTCTTGTCCTGAAGGAATTACTCCCAACTCTGGTTTAACTGGACCGAATAATACCTATATATATATATATATATATATATATATATGTATATATTTGTGTATATGTATGTGTGCGTATATGTGTGCGTGCAAATATATATATATATATATATATATAATCATGTGTCTGTATATGTATATGCATGTGTATGTGTGTGTAAGTGTGCATTTTGAGGAGTATGTATTGTTGAAGCTTCCATATTGAAAAAAAAGAAGAAAATTTCATTTGCCTTTGTCTTAGACAAGTCTTCATTCCGGAGATGAATTAATAGTAACGTATTAACCAAGATTTAGTATTATAGATATAATAAATGACATTTCTGGCCTACGTGCCGTCCAGATTTTAAATATCGGAGCCAAATCTGCTAATATAGAGTTCATGAAATAATGTGCCAGTCTTACCTAACTCATATTTACCGACACTGTTTTATCTGAGGGCGTATCATTTCCGTTTTCTTCCCTTTCTTATTTCAACGCAGTAAACTTTCTTCGTAATTAGCTTCATATCTTTGCCTTTTTCCCAGATTTTAGTTATCCCATGATTTTAAAAATATAAAGCTATTCTTGTTCATTTTCATATCTTTTCCCCTGTATCCCCTGCCTCACCTTGAGATCTTCCGCTCTTTTTTAATATCGACGTCATTTCCTTTGTCCATCGTAATTTTCATCTATCTATCTCTCAGTTTCTTTTTTTTAAAACACTTTTTAAAAACTTTTTTTTATTAATTCCAATAGCACCCATAGTTCTTTCTTTCTTTCTTTCTTTCTTTCTTTCTTTCTTTCTTTCTTTCTTTCTTCAGCCCATCATTTTCTGATAACAGTTGAAATGATATTTTTTTACTTCTTATTTTATTATTTGACTTCTTTTATCAATTAACTTCTTTCTTTTCTTTTTAATCTAATCTTTCTTTCTTTCTTTTTCTTTCTTTCTTTCTTTCTTTCTTTCTTTCTTTCTTTCTTTCTTTCTTTCTTCAGCCGATCACTTTCTGATAACAGTTGAAATAATATTTCTTTTCCTTCTTATTTCATTATCTGACTTTTTTCATCAATTAACTTCTTTCTTTTCTTTTTAATCTATTCTTTCTTTCTTTTTTCTTTCTTTCTTTCTTTCTTTCTTTCTTTCTTTCTTTAGCCGATCATTTTCTGATAACAGTTGAAATGATATTTTTTTACTTCTAATTTCATTATTTGACTTCTTTTATCAATTAACTTCTTTCTTTTCTTTTTAATCAAATCTAATCTTTCTTTCTTTCTTTCTTTCTTTCTTTTGCAGATCCCCGTTTTTTCTTTAGTTGAATTACCATTTCTTTTCCTTTTTTTCACTAATTGACTTCTTTAATCAATTAAATCTTTTCTTTCCATTTGTATGTCTTCTTTACCTCTTTCTTTCACAGACTTAAAAAAAATGAATTCACTTCTTTCTGTTTTCATAAATTCTATCTTCATCTGACTCATTAATTTCTTTAATTGAAATCTTTCTTTCTTTTTTCTAAATTAAACATCTTCTTTCCTTTTTGTTTGTCCTTTTTTTCTCAACAGACTCTTTCTTTTTTCATGAAATCAGTTCTTTCTTTCCTTTTAAATGGAATTCTTTCTTTCTTTCTTTCTTTCTTTCTTTCTTTCTTTCTTTAATTGTCTTTTTTATAATCTGACTTTGACTTTTTTCATTGGTTCATTTGTTTGTTTGTTTTTTCTTTCTTTCATCAATTAACACTCTTTCAATATTTTTTCGTCAATTAACTTCTTTCATTCCTTTTAAATCGATTTTTTCTTTCTTATTTCTTTCTTTCTTTCTTTTCAAAATTTTATTTTTTCTCCTTTCTTTTTTATTTCCCGGTTATATCTTATCTTTTTCTTTCTTATAATTATTTCATTTTCTTTCTTTCTTTCTTTCTTTCTTTGTACAATATTATATTTTCCGGTCACTGATTTTTTTCGTAACAAAATTCGTTCGCACCTGTTCGCAACGTTGTAGATGTCTGGTAATATTTACTTTCACCTACTTTCATTAACCACAATTTTTCCCCCAACAGGTGATTAAATCCTTCCTCTTATTTGGGTCGTGCGTCGTTTGCCCTACCCACAAAAAACTGACTCTTTTATCGTTTCAACCCACACCGAAAAGTACAACTTGAATTTATACTTCTTATCATGTTCATCGACATTATTAACATTATCCAATATTACAACTATTACAGCTGTTGATATATTTGTTATGTCTGCTTTCGTACGGCACAAAGCCAAATGGATCCGGAGCTAAAAGGGGTAAGATCGCATTGCGTCAATCTTCCAAATACTGAGAGAGTGATCGCCTTGAAAATCAGCATTTGAAATTATGTCTTTTATTTGGATTTTAAAAACAACTACCGGTGTCGATGAGAAATTCGAAATTTTAAAAACCAATTGGCAGTCTAATTATCTATTAATCTTACTCTGATTGATTGATTGATTTTAACGGCATGCCAACCCATGTAGTGTTATTATATTCCAAGAGATTAGGGAACTGCATTCATTGTATTTTTATAATTACATTTGTGTGGTCGGAGGCGTGCTGAGCGTAATGTTTATCATTATAGGACATGGAATAGGTGACCTGCATTCAAAACCCAAACAAAGCGATTAGTTTATCCTTTCGCGCTAATGGCCATGGAAAAAGTATCAAAAATTCTTTGTTACCTCCATCTATGGACAAACAAGATTCTTTAGCGTTCTTGGAAAAGGGAACTCTGTATTCAAACCAGTTTAAACCCGTTGTATTACGCTTAAAAATAGACCTTGTGTCACACCTCGTTTGTGGCGTAAGGGGTGGGTAAATGTATACATTTCTATAATTGTTTCTTAAAGTTTTTTTTGGAAACAGTTATATGGTGTCTAGTATTCTTATCTAATATAAATAATTTGCACACAATTATATGGTATCAAGTATTCTTATCTAATAAAAATGATTTACATGCAGTTATATTTTATCAAGTATTCTTATCAAATACAAATAATTTGTACGCGGTTATATGATATCAAGTATTCTTATCTAATACAAATAATCGGCAAACAGTATTATAGTATCAAGTATTCGTCTCTTATACAAATAATTTTCATACAGTTATACGATATCAAGTATTGTTATCTAATACAAATAATTTGCACACAGTTATATGATATCAAGTATTCTTATCTAATACAAATAATTTGAACACAATAATATGATATCAAGTATTCCTATCTAATACAAATAATTTGCACACAGTTATATTGTATCAAGTATTGCCATATAACAGAAATAATTTTCATACAAGTATATGATATCAAATATTCTAATCTAATAGAAATAATTTGCAGATAGTTATAAGATATCAAATTTTTCTATTAAATGAAAATATGCCCAGTCTGCTGGGGCTGTAGAAAACATCGACTGCATCTCAGCAGAGGGATAAAACGCCCACAACGAGCGTCTTAGATAGGACACTAAACAATCTGATGATGAGGTTCCAGTAATTCTGGAGGTTTGAGGAATACAGAGTACCCGTTCATTGCCATTGCTCCCCGGTCGACTCTGGCCCAGAGTGGTAGCACCTGATAGGGTCCTACCTATGGGTCAGATAGAACTAAAATGCGTACTTATGCCAAACTGAATTACTTGAAATAGAACTGTTTTGGTATTTACACTGTGTACTTATGCTAAATTGAATTGTTTGAAATAGAAATGTTTTGACACTTAACTGTGTGTGGACAAAAACTATACTTATTCTAAACTGAATCATCTGAATTAGAACTGTTTGACAAAACTGAATAGCTTGAAATAGAAATGTTTTTGACAATTAAACTGTGTACTCTGATAATCTGAATTGTTTGAAATAGAACTAATTATTTGTATAAAAATGAATTTGGCATTAAATAACCTAAAAATGTTGATATGGCATAAAACCCAAACAACTGACCAGCATAATAAAAATAATTTGCCTGCAGTAATATGGTATCAAGTATTTCTATCAAATACTAATAATTTTCAACCAGATTGTTTTTTAATCCATAGATGAGAGCCTACAAGTGATACCACTTCGGGTCAGAATAGAACTGGGAGTAATGGTAAGGAAGGGGTTCATTTATAAATGTTTGACTGTAATCATAACTATATTTTTACTGCTTCATTGCAATTTTTAAGAGTTGCACCTGACTTGTGTATAATCATTTGTTTGCACATAGTGCATAGGATATCAACTATTCCTCTCTAATACAGATAATTTGCATGCAATCGTATTGGTTAAAAAATTCCAATCCAATGTTAATCATCTATTTACAATTACATGTTTCAAAGTAACTATACCTATTAAACAAAAATAATTTATCTGCACGGTTATATAGTCTCACATATTCTTTTCCTATAGAAATGATTTTCAAACCGATGTATTTGACCCATAGATTGAAACTTAACAAGTAGTACAGCTCTGAGTTAGTGTGGACCTGGGAGTAATGGCAATGAAGGCGTTCTTGTCAATACTCAGATCTTCAAGACTGGAATCTCATTGTCAGATGTAGGTTTGTGGCATCTTAGTCCTCTACAGGGTATTTAAGGCCTCGCTGACAGTCTGAACTTGTATTTATTTGAGTATATTTGTTATCTAATTCAAAATGGCAGATAGACAAATTGATGAGATAAAATTGTACTAGCAGAAACTCTGCAAATACCACAAAGGAAAAATAAATCGAGATTAGGAATTTAAGAAAGAAAGAACGATTTGTAATAGATCAAGCACTGTATTTGATGAAGTTGACGGAAATACCAGTTGTAATTGGTGCGCTCGGAACAATCACCAAAGGTTTGTAAAAGGGACTAGAAGAATTAGAAATCAGAGGACAAGTAGAGACCATTAAGATTGGTCAGAATACTGAGAAGAGTCCTGGAGACTTGAGGAGAGTTACTGTCACTCAAACTTCAGTGAAAGACTATCAGATATTACTGATGTGAAAAACTCTCAAGAAGTAATTATAATAATTCCACTTTTCTGAACTGCTCATCATCTTACGAGATTGGAAAAACAACAAGCAAAACAGGCAGTGAATAGTATATATATATATATATATATATATATATATATATATATATATATATATATATATATCTGGGTGTGTAGACTAAAGACCCAGTGAAGTATTGTAAGAAATTGAGAGTAAAGCTGAAAATTTAATATAATGATAAAAAGTTTTTATTCAATATTTAATTTTGATATATGGAATACAAAACACTTTAACGAGAGCGGGGATTTACCTATAAGGCATTCTTCCGCCCAACTTTCTCGATTATTTATTCATGTAAATACTTATGCTAAAAATAGAACATGAAAAATTAAGTCCAAATAATACACCCCCAACACTTGTAATTCAGCAAAATTACAAGCAATATAGAATACTGCATGTGGTAATTGTGTTAAAAAACAAAAACAAAATTAGATACACGTGAGACAGAATAATTTAAAAACGTTTTTACTTTCTTTCCTTTTTCATAATTTCCTGCCAATACGTATGTAAACACTTAATCATATAATTATATATATGTATATATATGTATATTAATCGGTATATATATATATATATATATATATATATATATGCATGTGTGTATATATATATATATATATATATATATATATGTATAATATTCCCAAAAGCATATATATATATATATATATATATATATATGTAAACGACAATACATCTTTTGTAGAGGAGAGAGAGAGAGCTCAGGGATGTAGGTTCATACCTTTTCCAAGGGCATTAGTACTATGTGAACATGAACGGATTCAGCTGAATTTGAAGTCGACTGAATCTGTTTTCAGTATAAATAACATGATATATATATATATATATATATATATATATATATATATATATGTGTGTGGGGGGGTGTATAAAGTCGGGAGGATGTACTTCTTGATAGAATTTTCAACCTATATCAGTATCAAGTTTCTATCCGTAACAGCATTATTCTGACTGATCATAAAATGAGCGCGAAAAGCTCTCTGGGCAACGATCATAAATTCATCAATCTCACGGCGTTCACCGGTTCAAACTACGGTCATAACTGATCATATCTGAAAACCAATGGAAAGATAGCTAGATGGAGCTCTCATTGCCACTTGCCTTATTTCACTTTACTTTGTTGGAGGTATTTCTGCTACTCCCTGGAGACATTGCTTACATAAGGAAAAAAACATTATCGGAAATTAAACGCAGTTTCTTCCAAGCATCGGCCGTGTCGATACTGCTATATGGATGTACTACTTGGACGCTCAAAAAACGGCTGGAGAAAAAGCTTGACGGCAATTACACAAGAATGCTGCGAGCAATATTGAACAAGTCCTGGAGGCAACACCCCACAAAGACGCAACTATACTGCCACCTACCTCCCATCACGAAAACTATCCTACCTAGACGAACCAGACATGCAGGACACTGCTGGAGAAGCAGGGACGAGTTCATAAGCGATGTACTCCTATGGACCCCCACATATGGCCGAGCAAAAGCAGGACGACCAGCTCGAACATACATACAGCAGCTCTGTGAGGATACGGCATGTAGCCCTGAAGACCTGCCAGAAGCGATGAACAATAGGGAGGAGTGGCGAGAGAGGGTCAGTGATATCCGTGCTGGCGGCACGATATGATGATGATACTTGTATATCTATATAAGCATAGTGATTTATAACAAGTTTACAAAGCCTTATTCGGGAAGTAAGTAAAGAAATACTCTACAGCGCCAGTGGAAGCTAGTATACCTATCAGATACACATGCCACCCTCTGCTACCACGGATAAGATTTATTGAACAAAAATCTTGAGACTGAGGTACTGTAACAATTGCCGTATTGCAAACAAATGGTTAAAAAAGTTTGCGATTGAAAGATAGAGACAGAGTTCAATATCTCTTTCAGTGAGCTAGCTGTACCAACATAAATATTCACTCAACTCTTCCGACACTGGCAGGATGAGACACAAGATCAATTTTTTTGGCGGAGTTTTCCTTCTCCTAGACTGGTTGCCATACAAAGGTAAAAAAAACCCAGTCCGCTCTGTTATTTACTTATAGTTGAATTCATAACCTTCCTAAAGGGTATTCGTGCTGTGTGAAATACAAGTAGCCTCGTTCCGGATTTGCGCTTGAGGCGCTGTATCCATCACGCCATGAGATGTAACCAGGTATGCTTGATCTTGCACCCGGGATAGTCTTATCAAAATCACCATCTAACTGCCACCCACCTTAGGCGGAAGCGGGAGAGAGGTGAACCTTGATATATACATATATATCTATATTCGTATATATATTCGTAGGAAATGGACACGGCGACACGAGTTCAAATCCTGAACGAGACTGATTGCATTTCACATAGCACTAATACCCTTGGGAAAGGTATGAATCCAATTATTCTCCCTCCGGCTATGGGTAAATAATAGGGCAGACTAGGTTCTTCAGCCTTGGTGAGGCAACTAGTCTAGGAGAAGGAAAACTCTGATTTCAAACCTGTTAAACTTCGCTTAAAAATTGACTTTGTGTCATATCCTGCCTGAGCGGAGGGGTTGGTAAATATGTATATATATGTGTGTGTGTGTGTGTGTGTGTGTGTGTGTGTTGATATCAAAGATTCGATTTCCTTTCTCTTTTGGTGGCTGGGATGTGATGAGACAAACGTTTCCGTGAACGGAAAACGAGCAATGAATCAAAGGCACTAGAAGCAACGGTTCCTAAAAGAAAGAGGAAGACTGCTCGCATTTGGTGTCCGTTGTCTATCCCTTTCAGTTTCCATAGCCTCAGGGAGTGAACAGAGAGCATAAAGCAACGAAGGTTCTAACGCTAAAACGAGTTTGCCTTTTGGTGTTCTCTAAGCCATCACCGACATAGCAGTCGACGGTGACTATGCTATACAATAACATCAATAATGAAATGCGAAATTCTGGAGTTAAAAAAGAAATTAAGTAAAGATTACTGCTGTATTTACGTGTCGATTCCATCTGATCCAGAACATAAACAAAGTTTTGGCTTTTCCTAAGCTTCTCACAAACCTTACCGCAATTCCTTCCGACATCTGTTTTAACTTTAAGATAAGTATTTCCGACGATATGGATAAAATTGATGATTGAACATAAAATTTTGCAATTTTTGATCTAAAAATTTTTTTCATTTTTTAAATTTTAGTTTGGTTGGGTTTTATGGCATATCAACCATTGTAGGTTATTTAATGACAAATTCATTTTATACATATATATTAAATATATATGATTTGGTGTAGTTGGGTTTTATGGCATATCAACCATTGTTGGTTATTTAATGACAAATCCACTTATACATATATATTAAATATATATCATTTGTAAACATTTCGTTGATAACATTTTTAAATGAGCCTTAGCTCATTTTTTTTTGTTCACAGTTAAATGGTTTTAAGTATTCTTATATCGCAGTCACAGTTTAACAGTCATTTGTTTGCACACATTTAGATGGATAGACATGATATGTTAGATTTGTTTGTCGATAATTACATTTTTTATGAGTGAGAACTAATTTGCTTGCACACGAGTATTACTATTGTTTTTACACAGTTAAATGGTTTCAATTAGTGTAATCTAACACAAATATTTCTATATAATATTAATTGTTTGTTTGCAGACAGTGAAGTGGTTACAAGTATTGCTATTTAACACTAATTAATCTATTCGATATTACTCATTCGTTTCATAGAGTTAACGGGTTCCAAATATTGTTATGTACCACAAACAATTTAATTAAACATCGGTCATTTGTTTGCACACAGTTAAATAGTAAAACAATTCTATTTCAAACAATTCAATTTAACATAAGTCATTTGTTTTCACTCAGTTTAAATGTAAAAAAATGTCAAACAGTTCTTTTTGATCCATAGATAGGACCCTATCAGATGTTACTTCTCCGGGCCAGAGTGGACCTACGAGCAATGGTAATGAAGGGGTACTCCAAATTCTTTAAAGCTCAAAGACTGGAGCCTCACCCTCAGATTGTTTAATGTCCTATCCAGGAGACTCGTTTTGGGAGAGTCTTACTTCTCTGCGGAGATGCAGTCGGTATATTCTTCAGCCCCAGCTGACTGGGCTATTTTTTATTTTTGTATTCAGATTGAAAACTGAACTGAAAATAAGAAAGAAAGGTGATATCAGTAGTGTGATAATTAAGGTTTTGTTGGTTGAGTTTTATGGCATATCAACCCTTGTGGATTAATTAATGCCAAATCCTCTTTATACATATATATTGAATACATATGATTTGTTAACACCTTTGATAACATTTTAAAACGAACCTAAGCTCATTTCTTTGCACACAGGTAAATGGTTTGAAGTATTCCTTTGTATCACTAACAATTAAATTAAACCGTCATTTTTTTACACACTGTTAAATGACAAACAGTTCTATTTCTGTAGATTTTCTTTTTTTAAGTAGAGGAGTTATATTGTGAATTGAATCATCATGACCAGAAAATCCGGCGAACACTTGCACGCGACATACGGAAACACTGGACAGCTTTTTCGACCTTATGAGGTCTCATCAGCAGTGTATACCGGGATCTCTCTCATGGATATCGAACCAGCGACCACAGAATGCAGAGCTAGAATTCTACCACTGAGTCATCAGCTCACATGGCACACAAGTGACTCCAAAACCAACTAGTCAGGGTTATTGCGCGACCACTAAATCTGAATATGTCTTGCAAGTTACATCTGTACTTTACATCTTAAATCTACATCTATATCCTTGCTCTTGAGGTTAGGATGATTACGCGGATGCGTATTTCCAATCCGCCTGTGAAGACGTGGCCCTGGAGGTGACCGTGTCCTCTGTTAAGAGTACGGATTTTCTGGTCATCGTAATTCAATTCACAATTCTATTTCTAACAATTCAATTTGGCATAAATCATTTGCCCACAGTTTAAATGTCGAACAGTTCTATTTAGTCCACAGATAGAATCTATCTGCTGATACCACTCCGGGTCAGAGTGGACCTGGAAGCAATGGCATTGAAGGGGCACTCTACATTCCCCAAAGCTCCAAGATTGGAGCTTCACCATCTGATGGCTTAATGTCATATCAACGACACTAGTTGGGGGTGGGTCATACCCCTATTCAAAGATGCTGTTGGTGTATTCAGCAGCCCTAGCCGACTGGGATTTGTGGTAATTGATAAAATGTTATTGATAGAATAGGGATAGCCGTGTCAGTTTTAATGTGTGATTGTATCACTTGGACTCTTACAAAACTTTGCCCAGTCGGTTGGGGCTGTAGAATACACCGACTGCTTTTCTACAGAGGGGCAAGAACCCCCCCAACGGGTGTCCTGGATATGACACTAAACAATCTGGTGGTGAGGTTTCAATAATGCTAAAGTTTTGGGGAATGCAGAGTATCCATTCATTGTCATCGCTCCCAGGTCCACTCTGGTTCGGAGTGGTAGCACCTGATAGGGTCCTATCTATGGGTTAAATAGAACTAAACTGTGTACATATGCTGTACTGAATTACTTGAAATAGAACTGTTTTTGTATGCTAAACTGTATTGTTTGATTAATAACTATTTTTGATATTTGAACTGTACTTACGCAAAACTGAATTGCTCGAAATAGAACTGTTTTGACATCAAACTGTGTGTAAACAAAAACTATATTTATACTAAACTGAATTGTTTGAATTAGAATTGTTTGAATAAACTGAAAAGCTTGAAATAGAAATGTTTTTGACAATTAAACTATGTATTAACGATAAATTGAATTGTTTGAAATAGAACTAATTATTTGTATAAAAATGGATTTGGCATTGAATAACCTACAAAGGTTGATATGTCATAAAATACAAACAAACAAACAAACAAACAAACCAAACGAAATAATTGGATAATAAAGCTAGATGGGAACTATACAAGACTGCTGTATCCTGTTTCGAACACATCCCGGAAGTATCCTCGTACAAATCAGTAGCTGTCTGGCCAATTGCTTCCCTTTAAAGTTAGATGAGTAAGATATGCAGGCCATTCCTATATATGGACTGATCAGTGTTGGCCAACCGGCAAAAACTTACATAAATCAGCTCTGTGCCGACACTGGTTGCAGTCTAGCAGACCTACCAAGAATGATGCCGATAGAGAGAGAGAGAGAGAGAGAGAGAGAGAGAGAGAGAGAGAAAGAGAGAGAGAGGGGGGAACCTGTACTATCAGCACGAATGATGATTATGTATATATATTTCATTCTTGTTCATAGCTTAACTTCGCAAAGAACTTGGAGAGGATTTTACGTCTAATGTTGGCCTGTTGATGGCTGATTAGGCTTATAAGGTTAAACAGTGTTGCATAACTCCTTCTCCAATAAATATATTGACGTCATATTTTGTGTGTATCATTGCATATGTTAAATCTTAGTTATGGGCTAATTTGAACTTAGCAGACCTCGTATTAAGAATGTTATTGGCTGAAGGATTAAATTCATATAGCGTTTGAATATTCATTGCTCCCCTCTGTGTAATGAAAATAAATTAAGGAGAAATATATTTGAGATTGCAATAAGAGAGAGAAAAAACAAAAACAAGAACAACAGCAAAAACAAACCAACCCCCCCCAAAAAAACTGAAATTAATTAAAAGAAAGGTTAAAAACCTTTGATACGAACACCAATGAAAGAAAGAAAGAGAGAGTGCGGGGAATGAAGATGATTGGTTGATTTTAACGGCATGTCACCCAGTAAAGGGTTATTTTGTGCTTGGAGATAAAGAAATTGTATTCATTGTAAGTTTATATTTACATTTTTTGTATAGTTCTTTCTTCAGAGCTTTTTTGCATACGGTCCTATCTAATACGAATTTAAAAAAAAGATCTATTTGATCCATACATGGGACTTTGACACACAGTTGTATAGTTTCAAGTATTCCTATCTAATTCCAATAATCTATATATAAAAAGTAATAATTTCTATTTAATGATAGTCATTTCTTTCCTCACAGATATATCGTTTCAAGTAACTAATTGTCATCCTTATTAAACAATTATTGCTTCAATTAACTATTCTTATAACAAATAAACGATATAACTGTGAGGAAACAAATGACTATTATTAAATAGAAATTATTACTTTCTATATATATATATGGTATTCCTATCAAATACTCATAATTTTCAAATAATTCTATTTTACCCATAGGATCCTAATAGGTATTATCACTCTGGGCCTGAGTGGATCTGGGAGTAATGATGTCCAGATTTCCTGAACTGGAGCCTTACCATCAGATGTTGTATAGTATTCACCCCATGACACCGTTTTTATTTTGGAGGGGAGTTGGAGACGTTGTCTAACCCCTCTTCAGAGAATACTGTGAGCGTATTCTAAGTTTAGTTAACAGATTTTAAAGTAGCACCACTAAAAAATGTCTATTATTTTGGTAAAAACAACGAAATGCTTTCTGTATATCTGGAAATATCATAAAAATACCAAGATAGAATATAGGTTCGGTTTCTTTGTTTAAAGACATACCAACCTTTGTAGGTTATTTAATGCCAAAGCCGTACTTCTAGAAGAACAGTTGATGTACTATTTAACCCAAACCTGGGAGGATAAGGGGAGTCATACTTTTCCCAAGGAGAGTTGTCAGAAATTGAACGTAATAGCGCGACTGGAGTTCGACACACTTACTTCAATTCTGCAGTCCATTGCTTTAATCATTACACTACGAGAACATTCTCCATGAAATAGAATATACTACTGCTAAATATTTTAAAACAAAAAACTTACACGCTATCTCTTTAAAGTAATTTCATTTAGTTCTGCCTCGGCTATTCGGGAAACGTCCACAATCAAAATCAAAAAAAAAAAAAAAAAAAAATATACAGAGGTGCTATTACAAGGTATTTATAAAAACATGATGATAAAAAAAATATTAAAAATAATAGTCTTTTACGTTTGCGTCAAAAATTTAATAAATTACAACTTCTTTTCAACATTGAGATATTAAGTAAATGGATTTCTGGTAAAAATATGACCCATAAACACTTTGATCCGAAGTGTCTTCGCATAGCCCATACCCAAAGGCAATTAGCTAAGATAAGAAAGTCTTTACTTAACATTATTTACTGTTCATAACACTTGTGCATTTAATTTGTGAGCGGGGGGGGGTCATCGTAGCGTAGTGGCTAGTGTGCAGGACTTAGATATCGAGGTAAGCGAGTTCGAACTCCAGTTTTGCGATTACGTTCACTTTCGGACTAATACCCTTGAGAAAGGTATGAACCTGTTTATACTCAACTTCCTCAGTTATTGGTTAAATAGTACCGCTCTTCTATTAGGATGGATTTAGCTAAATTAACGCATAAAGGTTGATATGCCATTAAACAAAAAATGCAAACCAAGCAATATGATATGTACAAATACTAGTGCGAGTCAAAAGTTTTGCAATCTTTTAGTAGTACTTGCCCATTGAATGGTTTTTGAAAAATTTGCTATGTCCAATAAAAATGTCCCTGAAAAGGTTAATTTAGCCCATTGTACACTCTGCTCCAGTGTGGACCTGAGAGGAATAGAAGATAAGGGCAACTCTACACTTCCCAGAACTTCAAAACATTAGAGGCCATTAAGTGTCATACCCAGGACCGAAAGATGATAAGGAAATTATAAAGGGGCAAAAAAGTAAAAAAAAAAAAAAAAAAAAAAAAAAATTGTAAAAAAGGGAAAAGTTAAAGGGAAAAGAATAGGAAAAAGAAAAGGAAGAAAAAGTAAAGAAAAAGAGAGCGATGATGAAAAACTGGAAGAAGAAAGGGTAAAAATTGAGGAAAACAAAGATGAAGGAAGAGAGAAAAGCAGAAACCTGTAAGAGATGCTGGAAAACAGAAACACACACACACACACACACACACACATATATATATATATATATATATATATATATATATAGAGAGAGAGAGAGAGAGAGAGAGAGTACATAGAGGGAGACTGATTGACAGAGACAGAGACGGAAACAGGCTGAGATAGATAGATAAATAGATAGATAGATAGACGAGGAGGTGGAGTTATTATCTTTGGGCAGTTGGTTCCTCTTGGATATTTTTAACTGACATCTCAAAGTAACTTTGCTTGAAAGCGGCAAACGAGTTTATTTTATTTCATTTTATTTGTATCGGTCTTTGATTGATGATCAAGTTATTTGTGTTTTAAAGCAACTGCAGCATTGTGGAGGGTGAAAAAAAGAAGAAAAAACAAGTATCCGAATGAAATGTAGATGCCAAGAGGGATGAAAACAACGAACAGATAAACCTGTGTAGAAAACAGGAATTCGTAATGCGAACCGCCTTCCCGGCCGAAAAGAATCCATGAAAAAACAACTAATACCATTCACTGGGAGAAGGAATTTACTATGGCCAGTTTCAAGCACATTAAAACGTGTCTTTTAGCACCTAAGAACGTGACGGGCATAATAATTTCTTTTGTCTAATTTTTGTTACCATTGCCACAGTGTAAGGAGAGCTATAGCTCAAGTGAAAAATGACCAAGAAGAATATTGTAATTTGCGAAGCTCTTTGCTTCGATGTGGCACAAGGCCGATTGAATTAGATTATACTCTAATAAAGGTTATTAGCAAAGATAAGAAAGTTTTTACTTAACATTATATACTGTTTATAACACTTGTTCATATGATATGTAACGGAGTCATCTCAGTGTAGTGGCTAGCGTGCAGGACTTCGATATCGAAGTAAGCGAGGACGAACTCCAGTTTCGCAATTACGTTCACTTTCGGACGAATACCCTTGGAAAAGGGATGAACTTCCTAATACCTCCTCCAGTTATTGGTTAAATAGTACCACTCTTTTTCTTCTGCTGGGATAGATTTAGCGAAAATAACCCATGATGGTGGATATGCCATAAAACAAAGAATACATACCAAGCCATATGATATGTACGAATACTAAGGCGGGTCAAGAGTTTTGCAATATTTTGGAAGTACGTACTCGTTTGCGACACGTATTTCACATTACGGAAGCAGTTCAAACTGGGAAAGTTATCCGGTGTTGTTGGTAGTATAGTGGTAGCTGGTGCGCTGATGTGATTTGAAAACCGCACAGATGAACGTGCAACGTAGTCTAAAAATTGCTGAAGTAACAACAACAGCACCCCCCCCCCAAAAAAAAATTAAAACATTTATTGTGCGAAAGATGAAGGTGCAGTTGATCATAGTATAGTAACAAGATGGTTCGAGAAGGTTTGGTTTGGTTTGGTTTGCTCTAGTTTGATGGTGTTTTATGGCATATCAACCTTTGTGGGGTTTTTTTTTGTCAAATCCAGTTTATATATATATATATATATATATATATATATATATATATATATATATATATATATATATATATATTACTTTTTTCTCTCATTCGATCAACAAAAATTATATATATATATATAATTTTTGTTGATCGAATGAGAGAAAAAAGTAATTACTTTAAAATGAATATGTTCACTTGGAGGGGTTATTTTTAAAGTCATTTATTTTTCTTAAGCTCGTCTTTCTAGCGTTTGAAACTTTCTTCAGAAAGTAATATATATATATATATATATATATATATATATATATATATATATATATATATATATATATATAATTTCTAGGCGAATGGTTTGAGTCGGTAACTTTATTTTTAAACGAGTTAGAACGCATTTGTTTGCATATAGCAAAATGGTTTCAAGTTATGCAACTTAACATTCCTTATTCTATTTATCAGGTATTCGTATCTAATACAAACAATTTGTACACAGCTGTATGGTTTATGATAACAAACAATAATAATAATAGGTAAATGATTGAACAGTTCTATTTTACCCAAATATGAAACCCTTACAGGCACTACCACTCCGGATCTTAGTGGTCCTGGGAATAGTGATAATGAAAGGGCACTACCAGTCTTGGAGTTTGGGGAATATCTTTTTATAACAGAATTGTTCCTAAAACACCCACTTCTAGATAAAAAGGATTAGGTGTTTGTTTTCCATAAGAGCAATTTGAAGGATGCGGTCACGATAATCATATAGGTACTAGAGCTTGACATGACTATCAGATGAGGCCACTTCAATCACCCATCCAGCCAATAAGGGTCGAAGTTGGGTGTTGCAAGTCACGTGACCATACTGGCTGCCGGGGTTAGAGAAATTTCGACCAGGTCGTAAGAACCTCAACGATCAGGAAAAGTTATATAGGCCTAAAAGCCTGAATTCCGCAGCCATGCTCCAAGTCATAGACGCAATTCCGGTGAGTAGCACTCAGAGAGTATCAGGCGAGCTCGGCATCCCACAGTTCAGTGTGATTCGTCACCTTCCCGACCCCGGTGCTACCGAATTGTGCCTCATTTTACCAAAATATTGCAAAACTTCTGACTTACCCCAGTATCAACCTATATGATTTCAAGAAAAAGAATAATGGTTTTAGTGATTACAACAACTCTTTCAACAGAGAGGGAAGGATTAAGATATTTCAAAATAAATACATAAGTAAATCGCCCACCAGAACTTCTGGCATTTGAAGCAGTACAGTTTCGTTTTCCAGATGTTTTCTTTCAATTTGAATCCTCGTAGGAGAGTGAGAAAAGTTGTTTCGTTTAGAGAGAGACTTCAGAAGGTCTTTATCTGGAAAAAGGAAGTAACCAATAAATTTTACAATTTCACCAAACAGTTTTCCCCATTTAAAACTTAAAACATAAATACTAGAAATTCTTCATCCAAATTGTTTCTCCTTCCCAATCTAAGAGAACGTTATAATTTTTTTTCTAGCTGTGTCAATTTAGTTGTGTATTTACGGTTTATATGGGTAGGATCGGCGTTAGCCTCGATTTCATTTTCATTTGTCAGTCGAGTGAAAGCTTGAGTGTTGGAAGCAGTCCAGTTTCTTTTAACTTATTCTGGCTTTCGTAATACAATCCAGAACGGTGTATAAAAAACAAACAAAACGAAACAAAACTAAAAACAAAACAAAAACAAGAAGAATGGAGAGGGGGGAAACAAAAGGAAAGTAAAAGAAAGAGTGGTAATAAGAATAAAAGATACAATAATTTCGTTTTCTTTTCTGCGTTCTTTTCTTTCTAATACGAACAAGAAAGCTCCTAACGTGTTCAAAATAGAAGCAATAAGAAACATTCAATTATCGAAGCAATTGTGAGTGTGAAGAAATTCAACGGACTTGTGAAAGGTCCAATGTTGTTTAACAAGTCCTTTGCCTGTTAAGAATAATTATAGCTAAGTCATTTCGAAAAACAAATGTCAATATTAAATCTAAAGAAAATGGTGTCCTTTACTTGAAGCAAGTATTTAGAAATACCGATAAAAATTGCGATTACATAGCTATAAACTTCCAAGAAAAATTAGAGATACTAGATGTAAAGAGTGAATGAATATATATATATATATATATATATATATATATATATATATATATATATATATATATCCACCGCTCCCATCTCTAAAACCATCCAAATAAGACAGACAAGACATGCAGGACTCTGCTGGAGAAGTAAGGATGAACTCATAAGCAACGTTCTCCTATGGACCCCTTCACACGCATATGCAAGTGTTGGACGACCAACCAGAACTTATCTACAACCGCTCTGTAAGGACACAGGATGTAGTCTAGAAGACCTGCCGGAAGCGATGGATCATAGAGACAAATGGCGAGAAAGAATCAGTGAAATCCGTGCTAGCAGCATGACATGATAATATATATATATATATATATATATATATATATATATATATATGGTGTTTCAGAAAAATTGATATTTTGTAATCTGATAACTTGACGATTCCCGATCACATAATTCCAGATTTTACCAGCATTTATAGAATCAACTAAAAATTCTACGTTTAATTTTTATGTTTTTTTTGGGGTGGGGATAGAAATGCCATTCACAGCGAAAGAAAATGTCTTTTGAGTATAAGAATATGCTCGGACTCAGCCGAACAACACTGTATAGTGTGGACTTGTGAGTGAATTCGTTAAAAATGCATCAACTGCAATGCATATTTGGACATGGTTTTCAAAATTCAAAGTGGAGACCAGTCTATCGACACGGAGTGTGCCGTGTCTCAGATGGTGCACATATTGAAAAAATGTTCATGAAATCCACATACCTCCGAATTTGTCATTCAAATTCAGATGAATAATTCTTATTTTACTCAACATTAGGCCTTTTTAGTTTCCTTTGCCTAGATGATGTACTTGTTCAGATAATTTACATCTTAAATGATATCGAATTATTTTAAACGCTCTGTATATATAAAAGGTTAACAAACGCAATGTTGCCCAGTCGGCTGGGACTGTAGAACACACCGACTGCTTCTCTGGATATGACCCTAGATAATCTGATGGGAAGGTTCCAGTAATGCAGGAGCTTTGGGGAATGCGGTGTAGCCCTTCATTGCCATTGATCCCAGGTCCACTCTGGTTCGGAGTGGTAGCACCTGATAAGTGTCCTATCTATGGGTTAAATAGAACTAAACTGTGGTTTCTTGAGTTTACTGTTTTTTGTATTAAAACTGCGTATTTATACTAAACTGAATTGTTTTAAATAGAACTGTTTTGACATTAAAACGGCGTACTTATTCTAAACTGAATTGCTCGAAATAGAACTGTTTTGAAATCTAAACTGTGTACTTATGCTAAAGTGAATTATCTGAAATAATACTGTTTTGACATTAACTCGGTGTATTGCCCTGTCGGCTGGGGCTCTAATATACACCGACTGCACTTCTACAGAGGAGTAGGACCCCCCCCAATAAGTGTCCTGGATGTGATACTAAACAATCTACTAGTTTTGACTTTGATATTTTTAGGAGTTAGAAAAAGTTGTTATAAGAGTTGATATATGCTATAAGAGAATTGACGAAAAATGAACTGTTAATGTGGCATATCTATTCGTTAAATGTAAATTATTTTCTGATTTCCAAGTATCTTCAACCGACCTTTATATATATGTGGTTAGGTCAACGGGCAAATGAATTCTTCATTTGAGAGGTATATGCCAAGCATGGAAGGGGTGTGTTTCAAATTAGCTTTGACTGTTTGGTTTGTTTATTTAGATTTTTATATATCCTCCCATTCAGTTTGGTGTTAAATCTGTTTGGGGTCAGTGTTTGCAGATATTTCTTACACACGCACACACATATGCACACACACACTCATGCACACACACACACACACATATATATTTGATTAATTAAAACCAAAAATTCATATCTGTCTGTATTATCTTTGATCTCCTCATTGACTCTTATGAATGCATTGACTTCTGGAGAGAATGAATTCAAGAAGGCGCTATATTTTACCTAAGTACTTTCGGTCCCAACAGGAATCCTCTTTAGAGGAAATGAATAATGAAATGAAAAACACAATGACTAGTCATATACATTTATTTAAAGAGTTGGAAATTGAACAATTTTGAAGGATATTCCAGTAAAAAAAAATACATGCCTTCCTGAATTCATTCCATCCGGAAATCAAAAGATGCATATAAAAACATGAATGGATCAAAGATAAAAGTGGCCGAAACAAAATGTCTGTTTTATTTAATCAAACAAGTTTAAAAGAGAAAATACTCTTTCTCTCTCTCTCTATATATATATATACATATATATATAGCATTTTACAACTGCAGCAAATATCTTTATAACAAATTGTATTTGAATTTGTTTAACTTCTTTTTATACCTGAAAACAGCCCGGTCTGCAAAAATAGTTTTCTGAGAGATTTTCTTATTGAGTGAATTGTAATATTATTCAGGATAATAATTAATTATTTTTGGTAATTATCTTATTTGCATTGGTAAATTTTAAGTAGTTAAAAACTTCGAATGGAAGTGTTAGTCGCGAGGGTCATATGTTACACTTGTTGCGCGTGTCGCAGGAAATGAGACGACAGTTAGTCTATCACAAGATCTCTGTTTTGAAATCTGCAGGTGGGTCAGATATTGAAAAATAATCAAACTGATGGCCTAACTCAGGTGATGATGCTATACCTGAAAGTTAAACACACGTGTCCATGTATCATTAGTGAATGGAATAATTAAGAGATTATCGTATAAGCAAAGATTTTTAATTGAGTTTTGGAGTTTGGTTTGTTCAGAGCTTAGAGGCAGAGATGGTCAGGTGAGAGTTCTCTGGGCGATGGGAAGAGAGGGGCGAAGAAATTGAAGTCAGCTGTTTTTTGTTCGTCTAACACCCCCGTATCTAATAGCGTTTCTATGTAAGAACTAGTACTCTTCGACGGCTGACTACTATAAAACGTGTTGCGGTCTGTAATAAACTTTTCGTATCTAAGGAAACAACGAGTTGCCTTGTATTTTGCGAAATAGAACACCTATGCATATTTATGATCTCGTATCACAACAGAATCAAATGTTTGGATACATCCTAGAGAAGAGTGATCGTTTATAAAGAATGGTAGGCTTGAGTCAGTTTGGTCCGGCAGAACACCCTAGGTTTCACGACATTTATCGACCACACGTAATATCTGTAGTAATAACTATAGGCGAGGGAAATTTCACTTTAAAATTGTCTCTCAGATCTTTGTAAGGTTTATATACGAACTATGATTTTCCTTGGATAACTACAGAGCAGTTGAATATAAGAGATTGGATACGTAACTGACGTTAGCATCTGAAACAATAATTTTAACTCTTAAATAATATTACGTCATTAATATTGGAGTCTATAATTTGTTTGCGTAGATTTAACGTTCTTATTCTCTGGTTTATGGCCTTCATAAAATGCCACACACACACACACACACACACATATATATATATATATACATATATAGCCAGCCTAAGAAGTTGTGGAGCCCAATTGGGAATATGTATCTCGTAATGTATTGTGTGTACTTGTGTCAAGAGTAAATTACCTTATACCGCCGAGTCCACTTAGGCTCGTGGCTCAATTGGGACCAATTGATCCAAATGGCTTAAAGTCTTCCCTGTATATATATATATATATATATATAAAATGTAGTTTTCTATATTTATAAATAGAAATTGCTCAATGTCAGTGATAGAGTATATGTATCAAATTTACGATAGTGTAGACATTGAGTCAACCAAAGAACTGAATTCTCGTATAAACTTATATCCTCAGTAAAAAAAAGTAGGAATAAAGACATTATTTGTTTAAACCCATAATTATAAAATTAACAAAAAAAATTCCACATCTCTACATCAGACAAACTACACAAAATATTCAATAAAAACTTGACTACAGCTGCAAATTATTTAAAAGAAATACAAGAAAATCTATAAAACAGCAAATAAAACCACCTGTAACTGCAAAATAAACCTGAATGTCACTTTAACGGAAATTGCCTACAAACATACGTTCTATGCCAAGCCACCATTAGGTATCAAGAAAACACTGTAAAAATATACGAGCTACAGAACACCACTTGAAACAGAGGAATTGGATAAAAAAAAACATCATTGAATAATTAAAAAATATGAACACAGCATATCACTATCGAGACACATGGGACCTCAAAAAAGTGGTAATCTATAGACTACTGTCTAGACGTCTAATGTTAATTTGAAATTCAAAAACTTATGAAGCCAATCTCTATATTTTTGTAACGAAATGCTTTTGGTGAAAAAGTGGTGTGTATAAGTGCAGTGCCTTTGATACGCAACAGATATAGCTTCTTATCATTAAGGTTTTTTCGGACTGTTGTCTTCATCTTTATTGTTATTTCCACAACGTTTCGGCCGATATGTCCTCCGGCCTTCTTCAGGTGTTTGTCGAACTCGGTAACCTTCACGGAACTTCGACCTTCAAAACCACGGGGGTCGCCTGTTCTGATTCCGTTTGACATAACCGAGTACAAGTGTCAAGTATTCCTGTAAATTACTCGCCTGTAGTGAGGATTGAACCTGCAAACTTCAGATGATTGTCTTCTTAGAAGCTCAGGGAACCAACGCCTATAACCGTTACGCCATGTGTCCTGCTGGATAATTCAGAGTGAATTTTTGGGTATTATAAACCTAATGTTCTTACTTTAGCTAGAATTACTACTATTAGGTATGATTTTTTACCTTTTTTATCCTGATTTTTTTTAAAATCTTGATTATCGGTTCCCATATTGTATTCAACTTTATACTTGGTCTACTCAGCAGGTCATTGTAGCCCAACATATGTGCTGATTCCTTAAGGCGTCTAATCCTCGAATGTTCAGCCTTATCAATTATTTCAACTTTGTCCCATAAGGGCTGATGATTTCCATTTTCCTTCCATATATGATCCGCCATACCCGACTTTTCAATCTCCCCTCGTACTATTGCTTTCCGATGTTCTTCTAGCCTTACTTTTAGTGGGCGACCAGTCTCGCCTTTGTATATTTTACCACAGTAAACACAGTTCTTGGTCATGTTGAATTCCGTTGGTGGTTTGACGCGGAAGAGACACCTCCGGAGAGTTGAACCACTTGTGAATACTGTCCTAATGTCATATGGACTACATATCTTTTTGATCCTTTCGGCTAGTCCTTTGACATTGGGCAGACATACCGTGGTGAGTTTTCGGGTATTATCCTCCATCCTCCTATCTAGACAATCATCTGAAGGTTGCAGGTTCAATCCTCACTACAGGCGAGTAATATACAGGAATACTTGACACTTGTACCCGGTTATGGCAAACAGAATCAGAACAGGCGACCCCCGTGGTTTCAATTAAGGACGTAGTTCGAAGTTCTGTGAAGGTTCCCGAGTTCGACAAACACCTGAAGAAGGCCGGAGGACATATCGGCCGAAACGTTGTGGAAATAACAATAAAGATGAAGACAACAGTCCGAAAAACCTTAATGATAAAAATCAACGAGCTTCGTCTCAGAAATTAAGACAATAGATATAGCTTCATAAAACGTTTTTTTTTTCTTTCTGAAAATGGCATAGTTTGGATTTAAAGACATTAACACATTAAAAGTACAAAGGGGAGAATGCAACTGCACTTCGTATGAATAGAGAAATTTCAGAGATGTTTCGACTAATGGAAAACTCGCGGGAATAAATGGATTGGACGCTAATGGTGCAATTTTTAAGAAAAAAAATTCATTCATTTTTCGCTTCTGTCATGGTAAATACAGATTTAGTCTTGATGCTTTTTGGACACGCCTTGTATATAAAAAGCTAAGTAGACATTATCATCATCATCATCAAGGTGTGCCGACTGCACAGATTCCCTTGACTCTCTCTCACCATTCGTTTCTATCGGCTATTACTTAGGCCCTCTTAACGGCAGCCAGCGTCTTCACAAGACTTATTATTTGCTTCTCGGCAAGTACTAGTGTGTCCATGCGTAGGAGTCCATCGAAGAACAACCCTTATGAGTTCGTCCTCATTCTACTAGCAGTGTATAGCATTTCTAGTTCGTCTTACTTGGATGGTTTGTAAGATGGGAGGTAAGTGTCTTCAAAGCTGCTGCTTTGTAGGGTCCTGCTGACAGAATCTTTTCAAAGCAGCACGTAGAAATCTAGTGTAGTTCTCATTTAGCCATTTATCCAAAATTTTCTACGGAATCCAAGTGTGTCAGCCATATAGTAGTACTGATACGGTTACAGTTTGAAAGAATTCCCGTTCTATTTTTTCAAAGAGATCAGATTTTCATTTGGTTAATAAATGTCAATGGCAATCCATATTTTATCAATGTGTAATATAATGGCCGAGGGATTTCGTTTTATGCCTTTGGATTTAGTTAGGATGAGAACCTTTCGACTCAGTGCATAGGTTACTTAGGTGCAACATTAAGCAGGTGTTCGCGCGCATGCGGAGCGGACGTGTCACTCAGAAATGTCACAATAGAAACCTGAGATGGGAAACGGGGCTAGGGAGTGCGAATGACGTCACGCACCAGAAACGCGCCGAGGATTTTGGGAGATTAGAAAAAGTCAGTTAGTGGAGTTAAGTCTTGCCGTCCGAAGAAAAAAGGTGACTTTCGCTTGCTCGCCGAGGCCTTGGGCAGGTGTCGCACGAGATGGGGATGCAGATGAAAAAGCCATATATATAAAAAAAAAAATGAAAAAGCCATATATAATGAATATAATATATATTTTGTACTTTCTTGTCCCCTTGCTACAATTTGGATGAAATAACAACTCACATAACTTAATCTGGAGCCAACTTGGAAAGGCGTGACATCCTGTCATGGCGGTCTCTCGACACAAGCTTCAACCTTCTTTCCAGTTGATTATTTGATCCTGGAACGCTAATCATATAATATTTCTCCTCTAGGCTCAATCTACCATTCCTTGATCCCTCATTACAGTTGACAAGCTTTTAAGGAACGATTCGGGTACTTAATAATTATTTCTTCAGCAAAGCCAGAGGTATCTGGATATTTTTGTGTTATTATCGTATCTCTGAGATTAATATAATTCTCCTTCCACGGTCTTTCATTCGATTCTACGTATGTATTTTCTTGTTCATTATTAGTTCCTGTTTTAGCCTGGTAGACGATGTGTGCGTTTAAACATTTGTTTTGTAATGGGCATACAATGGGCTCGACAATTACACGAGTCATTACTTTGTCGTTTTTCTCATAATTTTCAGGTTATACTTTTGTATTATCATTATTCTCTCTCTCTCTCTCTCTCTCTCTCTATATATATATATATATATATATATATATATATGGTAATTTTTTTTGAAAAAGTAAAATAAATTTTTTTTCAATTTTTTTCCCGTAAATGTAAAGTCTGAAATTGACTAATTGCAATAAACATTTCAATTTTATTAAAGTATTTACTATTAGACCATAAAAATTGTGCCCAATCAAAACAGAGTGCTCCATACTTGAACAGAGTGCGGTCATCAAATTTTTGTTGGTTGAGAAGTGCAAACCATGTGAAATTTACTGAAGAATGTTTGATGTGTAGCAAAATTTTAGTTTTAAAAAAAGTTTTTACAAATGGGCTAAAAATGGCTTTCCCACTTCGAGCCTGAGTCAAAAGAACAGTCCATAGAGTGAAAACACACTAACTCTACGCTAAAGAAAAAGTTCCGGGCGCAGAGGCTAGTAAAGAAGATCATGTCAAGAAGATGAATGGACCTATCATTATTGATTATCTTGAAAAAGATTCAATTGTAAACTATGTTTCCTATTATAACTCCTTAGGAAAGTTCACGTTATTCATTGAATAAATCCCGTACAAATATTGTGTAAATATTTAATTATCAATCAATTTTCCATGGCTCCATTCCGCTAAATTTCATATTTTATATAATCTAGAATCCCGATTTTGATTCAGCGAATTCTCCAGGAAATTTTCCATATCTTGAACTTGTTTTATGGAGTGAAATAAATGATAATCTAAAGATTACAGAATTGAATAACACAGCAGAATAAATTTCTGATCCCAGTTTACAGGTAGCTTGATTTGGTTTGGTTTCTTTGTTTAATGGCATATAAACCTTTTTGTAGGTTATTTAATGCCAAAGCCATTCTCCTAGAAGAACAGCAGTGGTACTATTTAACCCATACCTGGGAGGATAAGGGGGTTCATACCTTTCCCATGGGTATTTGTCCGAAAGTGAAGGTAATAGCGCGACTGTAGTACGAACTCGCTTACTACGATTCCGCAGTCCATCGCTTTAACCATTACACCACGAGGACACCCCGCAGGTAGCTTGGAGGGTCGTATAAAAGACCAAGGTCGGCAGTGGGATCTCATC
This sequence comes from Sepioteuthis lessoniana, assembly GCA_963585895.1. NCBI lineage: Eukaryota > Metazoa > Mollusca > Cephalopoda > Myopsida > Loliginidae > Sepioteuthis > Sepioteuthis lessoniana. The sequence goes on from CAUZXS010002634.1 coordinate 152,043, forward strand.
ACTCCCTTTCAAAATCTATGATACTGGGCCTCCTAATTTGTGATACAGGGTCTCCAATTTACTATATGTCAATTTTCATAAAGTAATATTCATAGAAAATCTATGAAACCTGCTATTCCGATCCCCCAAGCAATCTCGCAGATTGGTTGGTTCTGGAGTAGTGAGCACCGGTTCAGTAAAAAAAAAAAAAAAGCACAGAGCGGTGTCATGAGTTAAAAGGTTCCTCTTTATTTTTCTGCAAGTTAATGTGTTCTTTGTGCTACAGAAAAAACATTCCATCATTTTATCAGTTTTCATGTTCTAATTTTTGCCAGAGTGTTTTTGACGCTAAGCTTAAAATATTTGAGAGGTTTGCAAACCAATTTAGATACACGCTTGCACATATTGCATGATTACAATGATTTTCAGTAATCCAATAATCCCCCGACCACCCGGAGGAAACATGAAAAGTAAACAGAACCTAAGTAAACAGTACCTGCCTCCGGGCGAGCCCACCTGGCGTTCGCGCCTGCTGGGTAATTATTCCAGGTGGTGGTGGGGGTCTTCTTCTCCAGGCAATACCTACTTAGCAGGTCTAAATTTATCGCTTGGATAAAGTGTTCCAAAAAGAAGAGTGCCGTGGGGATCAAACTTTTTTTCATGACAGCCACGCATCAATCTCGATTTGTGCGTGGCCTCCCACGGCAAAATGATTCCATATCAAATCTGATCTGGTGGGAAATCGAATAAATCCCTTCCTAAAAGGTATAGATTATATTTAGTTGTGATTTTGATGCAATGAACACAATTCTCTAACCTCTAGGCATAAAATAAGCTGAGACGTTTTGAGATGCCATTAAAATCAATCAATCAAATCCTGGTGACTTTTAAGAGTCTTTTATTACACAAATGCAATAAATCAGCCCTGGAAGTGAGCAATCCCCTGTCGATAGTGATTAAAATATGGTGACTGAATTCTCTAACTTTGGGCTAGCAGGTAGAGTGTTTGCCAAAGGCCCGAGAGATCGGGGTTCAGTCCCAGGTTGAATCACACTAAGGACTTAAAAAATGGTACTTGGTATATCCTTGCTTAACACTCAGCATTATAAGGTACGTATCAAAGGTAAAGTAGAGCAATCCAGGGAATGGAGTAGCGCTATCTCCTACACCTCGGTGTAGTAGCTATTGAAAAGGGAGCCTTCGGGTTGCCCTTGACTACAGTCGCCAACTTTACCTTACATTTTCTACACAGAGGTAAGACCCTCCTTCAAAAATAGTTATATAGTTTGTCATGCATTACTATAACAAAATCATTTATAATGAATTCTTATAGTAAAGTCTTTTGCAAAGCATTATTACATTAAAATAATTTTTTATGCATTCCAATAATAAATCATTTGCAAATGATCTAATGTATAGGTTCTCAAATAAATGATATATTAACAGTAATTCGACCCCAGTGCAGATAGAGTACCCCAGATAAAGTTGGCATCGTACTTTCGGGTATCGGAATTTTATTTTCTGTCCCTATATTACATTACTCATCCAAAAGTAACGAATATATTACGAATGGTTGTTGGTTTGTTGGTTGGTTGGGTTTTATGGCATATCAACCTTTGTACGTTATTTAACGCCAAATCTATTTTTATGCAAATAGTCAGTTCTATTTCAAACAATTCAGTTTAGCATAAGTAAGTTTAATTGTTACAAACATTTCTATTTCAAGCTATTCAGTTTATTTAAACAGAGCTAATTCTGTTAAGTATAAGTACAGATTTTGTTTACACACAGTTAAATATCAAAACACAATTCAAATCAAAACACAAACAATTCAGTTTAGTGTCAGTACAGTTTCAATATCAAAAACAATTCCATTTCAAACAATTCAGTTTAGCATAAGCATGCAGTTTAAAAGTTTAAATGTCAAAAACATTTCTATTTCAAATTATTCAGTTTAGTCGAACAGTTCTAATTCAAACAATTCAGTTTCGCAGTTTGTTCTATTTAACCCATAGATAGGGCCCTATCAGGTGCTACCATTACGGGCCAGAGTGGACCTGGTAGCAATTGCAATGAAGAAGGGCTCCGTATTCCCCAAAGCTCTAGCACAACTGGAACCTCATCATCAGATTGTTTAGTGTCATATCAAGGACAGTTTGGGCGGGGGTATTACCCCTCGGCAGCGGTGCAGCCGACTGGGCAAATTACATATGAAATGATTGAACGGTTATATGATCTTTCTTTGTATAGAGATTTCTTTACCTAGTTTTGATATTCTATTAAACATAGATCATTGTCTATGTATACTTGTTTTACCATTTTAAAGTCTAGATGAAGTTTTATTCAAACCGAAATATTTTAATGTCTACTTTCCTTCTAATAAATTCATTATTTTCAGATTACTTTGTTTTGTTATTTTCTATATACAGTTGGATTCCTTTCCATAATTTCCTTCCACATTACACTGGTACAACGATATCAAGATTTGAATTGATTATTACAGTAGCTTAGAAATGATTAACTTAGTTTGGTTTCTTTGTTTAATCGCATATCAGTCATCATGGATTATCTTATGCCAAAACAATCCTTAGAGAAGAATAACAATGGTACTAATTAAGCCATAGTTGGAGTATAACGGAGTTAATATGCCTTTCCCAAGGGTACTAGTCCAAAAGTGAATGTAATAGAACGACTAGGGTTCGATCTCGCTGACTATGATGTTGCAGTTTAGCACGTTAGCCACAACACCAAAGGGACTCCCTCAAGATAGAAATGAGATCACCGATTATATACATCAAAAAAGGGGTATCCTTGGTATAACATTGAATTGTTTTTGATGGTGAGGCTCCATTTCTGGATATCCAGGGTGTGTAGGAAATCCCTTTAATGCCATTACTGCTAGTTCCACTCAGACCCGAAGTAGTAGTACCTGTTATTATCCCATATATGAATAAAACAGAACGGTTTGAAAATTATTCG
>CAUZXS010002634.1:160000-167608 GCA_963585895.1 Sepioteuthis lessoniana
TATATATATATATATATATAAAAACTTTTAAATTAATTTTGAAGTGTATTTCCTTTACGGAAAATTTATAGAAGCACTGAAGTGAAAAGTACTGAAATAATTATTACTAGTACGTAACGCCAGGTCAGAAAACATCAATAAATAAACGTTAAAAACATCAAAAAGAACAAAAAAACAACAGCAAAAAGAAGAGAAAAGTAAGAAGAAGAAGAAGAAGGAGAGAGAGAGAGAGAGAGGAAGAGAGAGAGAGAGAGAGAGAGAGAGCGTATGTGAGTGTGTGTGTGGTTGAGAGAAGAGGACGAAGAATAAAAAGAACAGAAGAAAAAATCGTAAATCATCAGACGAGAATATTTTCCGCTGAAAAGGAAGTTATTGAAGAATGTTAACAATGCTACATTCTTTTTCCAGATCTGTAAATGATATCTTTGTTTTCCCTTCAGAAAGATATCTAAAAAAAAAAATGCTACTTAACGTAATCTTGGTTTACTTAAAACACGAAATGGTTATTTTGATTTACCCATCGACTTTTGCAAACCGTATTACACACACACACACACACACACACACATATATATATATATATATATACTATCATACTGGAGAAAATAATGAGATAAACGATAAAGCAATGCAATTATGTAGTTCCCTTCTCTTATTTGCCAGGTTGTCTATTGCTTCGCAAATCGCTAGCTACCATGCTCTTCCATTTTGTTCTTGATATCTTCTGTCTCCTTCACGTGGCTCCAAAAAGCTTGACCATTTAATCTTTCCATAGTCATGGACGTCTTCCAAATGGTCATTTCCAATCTGTAAACTGTGATATGTTCGGCTCGGTGGAACTTCATTTTTCGGTGCTGTGCGATCATGTCCTTCATTCCATTCTGGACCCGAAGTATCTCCCTTCAAAAGTGTTCATGCAAGGATATTCCTTGCATAGATCTTTCCATAGCCTTCCGTTTTGTAACCTGTCTTAGTCATTCTTTCTTTGTTCTACCTCACGTTTCGTTTGCGTATAACCTCGCAGACAAAACTACATTATTGAAGAAATTGGTAGGAAGGGCACATTTTTCATCGTGGCAAATGTCTTCCACCCTGATCCTCTTCCCCGCATTCAATCATCCTAAGTAGATGTACTCTCTCACCTCCTCAATTTCATCGCTTCCTACCACTATACAGCCCAGTGGTACATCTTAAGAAAGATGGAATTTAGTTTTTGGATTACGTAGTAAATTTTGTGTGTGGGGGGGTGCTAATGTGGCAATTCTAATGTGTTTTTCAATCTGTAGGTGTTTTTAGTGATTTGGCACAAAAAATTATATTAATCTTATCGAAAACGTAACATTTGAAATAAAGAGTTCTAATTGAAAAGACGTTGGTTTTGGGGACTTTTAAGAAAACAAATATATTTTCAATCAACATCAAGGAAATACATTTGAAATAAAGAATTCTAATTGGAAAGATGTTGGTTTTGGGGACTTTTAAGAAAACAAATATATTTTCAATCAATATCAAGGAAATACATTTGAAATAAAGAATTCATATTGGAAAGATGTTTATTTTTAGGACTCTAGAATAAGAGACATTCGTGGTATAATTTATCGTTGTAGGAAGTGCACATGATAAACTGAGTTCAAATCTTGAACGAGGTTATTTGCATTTCTCATAGTGCTAATGCACTCGAGAAAGGTATGAATCCAACTATTCTCGTTCCAGCTATGGGTTGGGCAAAATGAACTCTTTAACATTCGTATGGCAACCGGTTTAGAAGTAAAACTTGGAATTCAAACCAGTTGTAGATCTGGAAAGAGATGGGTTCGCCTGGCTATTCTTGTCCAGGATGCATTACATGAGTCCGTCTTCTATAAATAAACAATGTCATGAGATCAGTGACCACTGACACGATTATATATATACTCACATATATGTATGTGTAAGTGCTTGTGTGGGTTGGGGGATATCTCACCTTTGCAATCATAGGGCTGAAGATCGTATAGGCGAGAAATTGATAGTAACCAAGCGCCGTTGACTCCATATCTACCCTATCCTAACGTATTTAAATGCTCTATCTCTGATGTTGAGCACTTTTTATTTGTCATCATCATCATCATCATGTGCCGCTAGCACGGATATCCCTGACCCCCTCTTGCCATTTCTCCCTATCGTTCATCGCCTCTGGCAGGTCTTCAGGGCTACATCCCGTATCCTCACATAGCTGCTGTATGTATGTTCGAGCTGGTCGTCCTGCTTTTTATTGGCCATATGTGCAGGTCCATAGGAATACATCACTTATGAGCTCGTCTCTGCTTCTTCAACAGTGAACTGCATGTCTGGTTCGTCTAAATGGATAGTTTTTTGTGATGGGAGGTATGTGGCCGTATAGTTGGTGCCTTGTGGGGTGTTGCCTCCAGGACTTGTTCAATATTGCTTGCAGCATTCTTGTGTAATTACCGTCTAGCTTCTCCGGCCGCTTTGTTAGCGTCCATGTAGTGCATCCATATAGCAGTATCGATACGACCGCTACCTGGAAGAAACTGTGTTTCATTTTATCGGTCAGGTCTGATTTCCATATGATCAATAGCCTATCGATAGCTGTCCATGCCTTCATTAGCCGTGTGTCGATGTCTTTTTCGGTTGATGAGACACTGATTCCTAGGTAGGTGAATTTGTCTACCAGTTTCAGAGAGGTTCCCTCAAGAGTGGAGATGTCGCCTGTTTGATGATAGCATATATATTCCGTTTTGTGTGCCTTGACATGGAGGACAATGCCTGCAGTGGCTCGTTCCAAACTATGCAGTAGTGTTTCGACTTGGTTGGGTGTATTTGCCAGTATCGCTATGTCATCGGTGCAGTAGGCGTCGGTAATTGTTTTTGCGGGGTACCTTCTGCTTCTTTTCTTTGTCAGCTCGAAGCGGTTTTTTTTATTTTATCAATCGATGTTCTAAGCACGTAGTCTGGACAGATGATAAAGTGGTATGGGGCTAGCGTGTCCTCTTGTAGTACTCCTGCTAAAATGTCGAAGTATCCTGTGTCTCCATCTGGTGCCAAATTACAAAAGTTAATATTTACTTTCATTGCGGTATTTAGCTACAATTGTGATATTTCATCTATCATACATCTTGATATATATATATATATATATATATATATATATATATATATATAGTTGTCACTAACCCATATATATACATATATATTACAACTGTATATGGTTGTCTATCTCACTACGTGGGTTAGTGGTAGACCAAATGTGGTATTACTTGGAGAGTGCTCAATATCTGTGATAGAGCTATTATATAATATATTAATAAATAAATATATATTAGTTTTATAAGATATCATTCGATCCAGTAAACACGGAGTTGGGAATAATTCCAAGCAGGACCAATGAAATATTCAAAAATTGAATATTCAATTTAAGCAATCCCGATCAAGAACTCAATGTAAAATAGATTCACATGGCAAATAATTTTCTCTTAAAAAAACAATCCAAAACAACAATCGGTCAGGTGAAGATAATAAATTCATTTCCATCCAATTAAAAGCATTGAAATAAATCAATGACTTAAGAAATTAACAGGACTTCTTCAGATCAAACAAGAGAATGGATAAAAATAATTTTTTCCCATTCCCAACCAGACTAGAAAATTGGTTTTTAATAGCATGGACGCTTATCTACGACCACAGGTTTCATGCCGTCTTTACACAGATGATTTCCGTGTAAAGACGGCATGAAACTTGTGGTCGCAGATAAGCACCCATGCTATTCAATATATGTAAAAACTAATATATATATATATATATATATATATATATATATATATATATATATCCCCATATATCCCCAACTCCTCCCGTGGGGTGTCCACTTGGTGTAATGGTTAAAGCGATGGACTGCAGAGATCGTACTCCAGTCGCGCTGTTACGTTCACTTTCGGGCAAATACCCTTGGGAAAGGTACGAACCCCCTTATCCTCCCAGCAATGGGTTAAATAGTACCACTACTGTTCTTGTAGGAGAATGACTTTGGCATTAAATAACCTGCAAAGGTTGATATGCCATTAAACAAAGAAACCAAACCAAACCAAACCAAACCAACTCCTCCGCACAAACAGCATGCAACACAAGGTAAATTATAATGCTGATTAGAATTTAGAATTCTTGTTCTCCTAAACTAGTCGGCATATCAAGGTTAAAGAGCCCAGTTGATAACCACTGCATCATGAACGCCTCCTTATATATATATATATATATATATATATTTGATGAGACCCTTTAACAACTAATTTCCTGAATTGAAAACTAATAGTTTTCAATTCATTTAGTTCTCTCCCTATTCATTATCTTGATTATAAGAAAATTTGATTTCTTTTCCGTATTTTAAGATTCCATCTATGAGGCAATCATTAATTGAATTGTCCAGCGATCTAACGTTATTACAGTTTGTTTGGTCCTTCTTCCTATTCTTCATTTAGGAACAACTGTTTATCAATTTTTAGGTTCTTACTTTGACTTCACAAGTAATAAATCTGTTTAGGAAAATTGGATAATTTTTCTCTCCTTCTACCTACCACTTTCGCTTCTTCGCTGTGAAGTCATTTATTGTAACGTGTTGAGTCAGAAATATCTAATATTTAAATTTCATTATGTTCATTTCTTACACAATTATTTCATCTGACGATTGTGATTTTTATCTTATGGAAGACATGAAACTATAAGTCATCAAACAAAGCTGAGAAGGTGTGACTATAATTCCTTTTAGTTTTTATACTGCTCTGCTGGCAAAAATTTGAGCATTTTTGGTTCATTAAGCATTTTTTAAACGATCATATATATATGTGTGTGTGTGTGTGTGTGTGCATATACGAGTTGCAACAGAAGTGAAATTGGGTAGAGTGAGCCAAAAGAATGTATCGGACTTGGAAGAACATTGCTTTATCGATGTCCAAGAGGTGCTCTTAGGGTAACGGTTATACGTGTTAGAAATGTAATCTGTGACGAGTCTGCTTGCGTTTCACTTTGCGCTAATGCTTTTGGGAAAGGCATGAATCCATACATTCTTTTACCAACTATGAGTAAATATTCGGGCAGATTCTGTTATTTTGCCTTGGTAAGGCAACCAGTATAGGAGAAAGAAAATTTTGAATTCTATCCAACAGTACTTCCCTGGAAAAACTGACCTTGTACCGCAACTTGCCCGTGTTGAACGGGTTGGGTAAATACTTATATGTCTAAGAGAGCTCAAAGAATTTGTTATATAATTTTATAATTAAAGAAAATTCTTGCAAGAAATTCTTTCAGTAGCAGCTTATTTCAAAGCCAAAAAAAAAAAAAAAAAAACAAAAAAAAAAAAAACAAAACAAAACAAAACAAAAAAACAAAACAAAAAAGAAAACCCAACAAAAAAATCAAAACAAAAAAACAAATAACAAAAAACAAAAATAAAAGAGACAAAACAAATCCAACAAAAACACGACAAACAAGAAAAAAACTATATAAAAACAAAATACAAACAAACGTTGGCGCTGACGGTGTTAACGGAGAAGCGTTGGTTAATTGCATTTTAAAAGATTATGTTGAAAAATAAATATTTGTAGTGTAAAACGAATGTTTTTTCCATCATTAAGCTCCCGACTAATTGATGCAACCACACCCACAACATCCCCCTATATATATATATATATATATATATATATATATATATATATATATATATATATATTCACAAACATTTATAAGCAGGATAAACAGAAATTAAATCCAGGTATCGCGACTTGTAGTTATCAGATTTAGCAATCAACATATTGCAACTAATAGTTTCACGTACCCTTCTTATAGGTACTGCAACGTTTAAACAATCCAATATATATATATATTCGTTACACACACACACACACACACACACACACACACACACACGTATATATATATATATATATATATATATATATATATATCGGTTTTAGAAAGAGAAGACGTTAAACGTTTCCGCTAGAAGACATATCCATACCGCATGAGGAAGTGTCTGTCTACTTTGCCTCTCTGTGGTCTAAACGATAACCAAAAATGATGTCAAGCGTTCCTTTTACTGGGTTGATAGAAGACATTAAGAAAATTTCAGAGCAAACAATCCCCCAAGAGAAATACGATTTAAAACACCGTGTGCTTCTAATATTTCTAGTTTAAAATAAAAAAAACTCTGCATGGGTGGTGCCCGTATTGCTTCCTACATTCGCCCATATAAGCTGTTAAACACCGTTGCAAATTTTGTAATTATGCATATAATAGCCCTCTTCTGTCAGTAACGCTTGTATTAATTTCTTACCACTGAAAATAGCGTTACTTATGATTTACAATGTATTTCTACAGTTAAGTCATTAGCAATGGATTTAGATTATACTGTGCAAGTGCGCGTGTATAATGGTCATCGTGACTGGATATGGACATGGCGACTCGAGTTCAAGTTATGAACGAAGCAGTTTACATTTCACATAGCGCTATTGTTCTTAGGAAAGGAAAAAATTAAATTACTATCCCTTCAGCTATGGGAAAATAATAGGGCGTACTGTGGTTTTTAAGCTTGTTATGGCAACCGGTCTAGGAGAAGAAAAACTCTGAATTAAACCTATTGAACTCCGCTTAAGAATTGACCTTGAATCTCAACCTACTTGTATGGAGGGTTTGGGTAAATCATTATCATCATCATCATGTCGAGCTGCTAGCATGAATTTCCCTGGTTCTCTCTCACCATTCGTCTCTATCATCCATCGCTTCCGGTAGGTGTCCGTACAGAGCTGTTGTAGATAAGTTCTAGCTGGTCGTCAAATACTTGCACGTTCGTGTGAAGGGGTTCACATGAGAAAGTCGTATATGGAATTCGTCTTTACTTCTCCAGAAGTGTCCCGCATATCTTGTTCGTCTTATTTTGATGGTTTTACAGATAGGAGGTAGGTGACTTTACAGCTGCTGTTTTTGTGGGATGTTGATTCCAGGATTTGTTCAATATAGCTCGTAGCATTCTTGTGCAATTCCCGTCTTGCCTTTTCTTAATACGCTTAGTCAACATCCATGTGTTGCATCCATATAGTTGTATTGACACGACCGCTGCTTGGAAAAATTGTTTTATTTTATCGGACTGGTCTGACTCCCATATCACTGATAATCTATCGATAGCTGTCCATCCCTTCGTTAGTCGCGTATTGATGTCATTTTCCTCAGATGAAACGCTGCTTTCGAGTTAGGTGAACTTGTCCACTAGTATAAGAGAACCATCATTTAGTGTGAAGATATCTCCTTTTTGATTAAAAATCGTTTTTGGAGAAATACACACACATAATTTCCCTATTCTCTTAGCAACATTTGTTTAATTTCTGACCACTGACAATGCCTTTTTTCCTATATTCCAACAGTAAAAATAATTACCAATATATTCACTGTATTCAATGGCACAAAAGACCTATGTGTACATTAGATACCTCCCATTTTAGCAGGGCATATCAAACGCACCTCCATTGCACTCGACCATTTGGAACACACCCTCATTTCAGCAAAGTATATTAGACGCACCCCAATATCAGCCGGGCATATTAGATACCCTCATTTCAACTGGGG